>PVJC01002422.1:19775-79787 GCA_004026665.1 Murina feae | reverse complement strand
GGCACCGGGAAGTGGGAAAGGAAGGCTGCAGGGGACAGGTGAGTGGGAAAGAGTTGGCGGCCTGCTTGGCGGCTTCCCAGGTCCCTTCCGGGGATCAGGGAGCAGGAAAAGGCTGGCCTGACCACGAGGCGGGGTTTTCCCTGCTTTCTGGTGGCTGGAGGAAGATGGGCAGTAGGCAAGCTTGGGAGGCAGGCCGCACTCAGCCCTGGCCACACTCAAAAAAGAGAACAACATGCAGGGGAGGGCAAGAGTCTGAGAGATCAACATAGAGGGGGTGCCTGCTCCAAGCCTCCACGGTGTGCCTGGGGGCAGGCCCCCGGCAGGTAGACACACACAGGAGGACTGCTCCGAGCCTCAGATGCGGCTGGGGGCAGGTCCCCAGTGATGAAACACACACACACACACACACACACACACACACACACACACACACACAAAAGGCGCCTGGCAGACTGGGGCCATCATAGGACATCCACTGAGGGGTCCCAGACTGTGAGAGGGCACAGGCCGGGCTGAGGGACTCCCTCCACCCCGAGTGCACAAATTTTTGTGCACCGGGCCCCTAGTGCTATTATAAATAACCTTGTAAATGCATTTTCACCTATTTGATTTTTTTTTCCTAAGGATAAACCTAGAAGTGAACTTGCTGGGACAAAGAATGTGTTCTTTTAAAAATGATTTTTGATATATTATTGCCAAAATGCCCTCCATGGAATATATGCAAATCCATACTCCCACCAGCAGTTTATGAAGTGGCCCCATTCCCAAAATTGGTAACAAGTATTATAATTTTTGTCCATTTATTAGGCAAAAAATATTTAGATTGTTAACACTGGAAGAGAAAAAAAAGATTAAAAAGGGGGGTGGGGGGACAAACAAGCCCTAGCCAGTTTGGCTCGGTGGATGGAGTGTTGGCCTGAGGATTGAAGGGTCCTGGGTTCGATTCCAGTCAAGGGCCTGTACCTTGGTTGCGGGCACATCCCCAGTAGGGAGTGTGCAGGAGGCAGCTGATCGTTGTTTCTTATCGATGTTTCTAACTCTCTATCCCTCTCCCTTCCTCTCTGTAAAAAAAAATCAATAAAATATATTTTAAAAAACAAAACAACAAAACACAACAAACAAACTGGAGGAGACCTTGGAGGTCCAGCCCATTCTGATTAACATCTTATTACAGTTTTTAAAAATTAAATTTATTGGGGTGACATTGGTTAATAAGTTTCAAATATACAATTCTATAAAACATCATCTGTACATTGCATTGTGTGCTGACCACCCAAAGTTTAGTTTCCTTTGGTCACCATATATTTGACCCCCTTTACCCTCTTCAACTTCCCTTCCCCTCTGGTAACCACCATACTGTTGTCCATGTCAATGAGTTTTTTCGTTTGCATGTTTGTTCATTTGTTGCATTTTGTTTTATATCCCACATATAAGTGAAAGCATATGGTTCTTGTTCTTTTCTGTCTGACTTATTTCGCTTAGCATGATACTCAGGGTCCATCCATGTTGTTGCAAATGTACAATTTTTAATATGGAAGAGAAAAAAATGCTCTTTTTTTCATTCCATTCCAAAACAATAATGTATGTCTTACATAATCACCTGTAACAGTGAGTTCTCTGGCCCTGGTGAAGTTGTTTAGATTACTTTTAAAAAGTATTGAAAATCTTATAATTTTCTATGAAAATAATTCTGAATTATAGTGGGATTAAAATGGAAATGGCTAGTGCAAAGATTAACTTTGGAGAAGCATCTTATATTTATCTGTAGCAGATTATTGCTTTCACAGTGATTCTATTGGTGGTGGTGCTTATGAAGTTTACCAATTTTGCCATGCTTCTGTCCTGTGATTAATTTCACTAAACACTTCTCTGTTATGTGCAATCCTTGTCATTTCCTAATAAACACAGTCTCTCTCTTATCTTTCTCTGTTCTTATTCTGTTTCATGGTACATTTCTGTCTTGTCAGATTTCTAACTGGAATTTCATTTTCTCTCCTTATCACCCATAGATGTCCACAGCCCTGTAGTACAGTCTACAAACATGCCCTTGCTTAGCCATAGCAATGATGAATTGAAGAATGCCTTGCTACTTTGCAAGTCAACAGTGGCAGTACCTTACAAGGAGAAAGTAGAAACATTCCTCAGGGGGAGCCTGGAAGTATCCCCTGAAGTGAGTGTGAAAGCAGCCCCAGAGGTGAGTGTGGAAATGGCTTCTGGGGCAAGTGTGAAAGCGCCATTCAAGGTGAGCATGGAAGCTGCCCCTTCAGTGAGCATGGGAGCATTCCCCAAGATGAATGAGAAACCATTTCTTGAGACCTTGGAAACATCCCCTGAGGGAAGTGAGGACATGTCCCTCATCAGTGTGGATCCATCTCCTGAAGTAAGCATGGACTCATCCACTGACGTGAGCTTGGACTCATCCCCAGAGGTGAGCTTAGAAACATCCGAGGCACGCATGGAAATGTTCCACAATGTGAGCATGGACATGATTCCTGAAGAAAGCTTAGAAACCATCCTCGAAGAGAGCATGGAAGTGCCCTCTGAGGCCAATGTGGAAACATCCTCCGAGTCCCAGTCATCCCCTGAGGTGGACGTGAGAGACACTCCACAGGTGGAAGCATCCCCCGAGTCCCCGTCATCCCCTGAGGTGGACGTGAGAGACATTCCACAGGTGGAAGCATCCCCCGAGTCCCCGTCATCCCCTGAGGTGAACGTGAGAGACACTCCACAGGTTTGTCAAGTACCTTTACTGACTAATCTATTAAAAATCTGTTTAGCGCCCTTTCTCTCTCTCTCTCTCCCTCTCTCTCTCTCTCTCTCTCTCTCTCTAAAAAGAAAAGAAAAAAAATCTGTTTATTTAATTGTTTAGATTATTTGATAGGTCATGTTTCCCAATAAAAACAACTTAATTATAACATTCAGCAATAAAATTAATAAAATAAGATAACTTTGTTTAATGATTTAAAATTTTTATATTCATTGTACCAGTATATCCCAAAGCTGAAATACTAATTTTTAGTAGAAGGGGGAAAATGTATGAGTTTATATGAACTATGCTTCTAAACTCTTAAGAAAAAATTTTTGAGAAATATTGTAAACTTTTAGTTAGGATTTAGAAGTAGAATTGGGTTTTGAAGTAAAAAAAATTCTTTTAAATTAATTATTTCTATGGCCTTGAATTGTGTAATATGAATTGTTATTCTGGAAGAACTTATCTCTATAGCTAAATCTTATGCATATAAGGAAAAGTAGGCATTTATGGAGCTAACATTGTGTATTATTCAGAATATTTTTCTCTTAAAAAGAAAAGCCAGCTGAAGAAAGTTATTGTTAATAATTTCTTATCTGATTGTATTGATCTGTTCAGAAATCAAACCTTATAAACAAGAAGCGCACATCAAAACATACACCATTGTCTAAATGGCCACCTTCTGCAAGCGCATGGGGTTCACCTTCTCTCATAAGTGATAAGTAAGTAGCTATTTGCAACTGTTCTTGATATGTGTTTTACCAGGATAAATTGTACATCAGTGTTTCATAATTGAAATAATTAGTATACATGGTAATACAGATATTTAGAAAAACCTTTAATAGACACAGGGCTTACCTTCATCTATTATGAAATATTATGATCTCATATTTTATGAAATAGTACACTAAGCATTAATTGGAACATGTTAATTACAAAATCATATCAGACTTCCCCCATTAACTATTGGTTTTTCTCATTAGGCAAGTACAAAAGAATTGCCCACCATCAGTTTCACCGTTTGTGTCAAAACCATCAGCACAAACTTCTGTGCCTTGTAAAATAACTCCTGTTAAACATACCGTTCATACACAAAAGGTATTAGGTACTACCCGAAGGAAAAAAAAACGAGCTTCTAAAAAAACCACCAAGAATTCTGATGCCATGAACCAAAAGCATATGAACTATGACGGTAAGTTCCTTCACGGAGTTTATATTTTGGCAGGTATGGGAATGGTCAGCTCCATTTTATTTTCCAATTCAGAGACATCTAGGGAGCGAGCTTTCTTTTAGATGAAGAGAATTTTGCCAATCACTGGCACACTGCTTACTTTTCCTTGTGGGAACTACTTTACGCACCCTTTAATTGTTTTTGGAAAATCTATTTTTAGAACTGATGTTAAAAGTACTTCTTGGATGAGTGTATTGGTCTAGGTAATCCCTGCAGTCCCTTCCAGCTCTGGTAGTGGATGGTTCTATGAATGGCTGAATGGGTTTCTATTAGAAGCTATAGTTCAGTTGCTGTGCATAGGCCGTAAGGTGTCTGGGATGTAGTTGGGTTCCTGAAAGTACCAAATTGCTATTTTTACCTGTCACATGTGTTCTTAATATTCAAGAATATTGCTTACTTTTAAATATACTGGGAAATTTTGCTTTACGAAGAATTTCCACAGTGAATTATTTATAACAGGAATAATCTTTTTATTGTAAATTATTTGTGCTAGATGTCTTATGACCCTCATTTTCATATGTTGTTTATTTGAAAGAAATCAGTCACATGAACTAAAATATTATCATATGCCTTCCTGCAGTCACTTTATGTTACTGATAGTCTTGGTTTTCTTTGGTTATCTACAGTTAGCCAGTTTATGATCAACCAACTATCGTAACACACTAGTGTCAATGGTTAGCTACACAGTAATTATTTAGTAAAAATGATGAACGAATTTTAAAATGTATGCTGAATATATTTTTGTTTAGTCAAATATTTAATATTTATACACTTCATTTAGATTGACTATAAGCTTGTGTACACCTATATTAAGTATAAATCTTTTTTCCATAGGATCAATTTAGTATGTTACCTCAAAACGGCTAAACCAAAGTAGGAGGGAGCAGCTCATTATTTCATTTTGGAACAAGTATTTGTTGAACAAAATGCTACTTCTGTTATTGGGGGAGTGGGATTTTGAACAAAATCTGTTTATAGTCACTTATAGATTGCTTTTTATACATTTTAGACCATATACATATTGTTCATTTTTTATATTATGTATTATCTTGCGAATGAGAGGCAGTAAGTTCCCTAAACTAACTGTTTCATATGTTAATTTAAAGTAGAGTCTGGTAGTAAAAGCACACCAGGGATTATGCATGCTGAGGAGGCAACAAAAATGTTGTCAGCGAAACGACGCCTTGCTCATGGACACAAAGAGGAAAAACTACAAAAACAAATGGGGCAAAGGTAAGTACAATATCATCCTTTCTGTGCTATAAATCTTGCCTGGGCCTAAAGTTTAAAAGTCAAAACTTATCAAGTTAGATGTATTATAAATTCTCAAAGAGTGATTGACTTTTTCCTCAACATGAATCAGAATGAGTGTGGGAAGCATGTCAAGCAGAGAGAGGACGCTGGTGTGTAGATGGATGGTATAGGCCTCTTTCGCCTTCATGCATCATGAACCTTGAAGCTGTGCTATGGAGATGCATAAAGAGACCAAAACTCATCTGGCCAGCGTGGCTCAGTGGTTGAGTGGCAACCTATAACCTGGAGGTCACAGTTCAATTCCTGGTCAGGGCACATACCCAGGTTGTGGCTTGAATACCCAGTATGGGACATACGGGAGGCAGCTGATGAAGGATTCCCTCTCATCATTGATGTTTCTATCTCTCCCTTCCTCTCCCTTCCTCTCTAAATCAATGAAATACATTTTTTTTAAAAAAAAGAGGGACTAAAACTCATGTCAAGATCCCAGATCTCAGCAGTTTCTGTTGGCATCCATTCGTGTCAGCCCATATCTTTTTCAGAGGTCTTGCAACTTTAGAATTTGTAAACCTAGAAAGTATACTTTTTTTGTGTTTTATTAAGGGGGCTTTCCAATGACTTTTGGGACACCTCAATTTCATTAGTCATTGCTGTAACAATTTCCTGTGATCAGTAGATCTCATGTAAGTTGTGTGCATTCTAATTTGATCGAAAGGTTTCTTGATTCTCCAACTTAAGGACATTCCAGTTGGGGTCCTGAAATATCACTGCCTGACTGGTTTTAAGTATTAAGTGCTTTTAAATACAATCATATTTTGTACATGGCTTTGGGAGAAAGGAGAAGAGGATATTGTGAATAGCAAAAAACTATAATTTGAAGACTTATTCATTCCCTCATGTAAACAAAGCTGATTTAACTTTTTAAAAAAATTTTTGATTTCAGAGAGGAAGGGAGAAGAAGGAGGAGAGAGATAGAAACATTAATGATGAGAGAATCACTCATCAGCTGCCCCTTGCACACATCCTATTAGGGATCAAGCCTGCAATCCGGGCATATGCCCTGACTGGGAATCGAACCGTGACCTCCTGGTTCATAGCTCAATGCTCAACTATTGAGACATGCTGGCTGGGGCCAATTTATATATATTGATTTCAGAGAGGAAGGGGAAGGGAGAGAGAGAGAGAGAAATATCAGTGGTGAGAGAGAATCATTGATCAGCTGCCTCCTGCACACCCCCCACTGGGGATCAACCCAGCAACCCAGGCATGTGCCCTTGACTGGAATCGAACCTGGGACCCTTCAGTCCACAGGCCAGTGCTCTATCCACTGAGCCATATCAGCTAGGCCCCAATTTAGTTTTTTAAAACATTTTTTTTTGTTCATCTTTACCAAAGGATATCTTTTACATTGATTTTTAGAGAGAGTGGAAGGGAGAGGAAGAGACAGAGAGAGATAAACTTAGATATGAGAGAGATACAACAATTGGTTGCCTCCCGCATGTGCCTCAACTGGGGGCCAGGCATCGAGCCTACAACTGAGGTACATGCCCTTGAATAGAATTAAACCCGGAACCCTTCAGTCCACAGACCAATGCTCTATCCACTGAGCAAAACTGGCCAGGGCTTTTTAAAGATATTCATTCATTCATTCATTCATTCATTCATTTATTTATTTTTAGAGAGAAAGAGAGAGAAAGGAAGAAAGAGAGAGAAACACCGATGTGAGAGTGAAACATTGATTGGCTGCCTCTTGCACATGCCCTACTGGGGATCTAGCCTGAAATCTGGGCTTATGTCCTGACTTGGATCCAAACAGGCAACCTTTTAGTACACAGATGATTCCCAACCAATTTTGCCAAACTTGCCAAGGCTGACTTAGCATTTTAAAAGCACTGAGTACTGGTCTTTGTTGATTGGGTTTTCTTCCTCTAGGCACCACCAGACCCTCCTCTAAATTATCCTGATCACATCCCCATGTGATATTGGGTATGAGCATGTATAAGTGGACAGTCCAATGTATAAGGAGTGATATTCTCCCTTCCCTCTTCCCCATGTTTTAAGATGTAAAGCAGCCTGTCACTTGATAGTTCTACTCCCAAGGGCTAGTTTTCTCCATTTTAAAAGGTTGAAATTGTGCATATCTTATGGAGTAACAACACATAAAATGTAGTGAATCTGTTATAAATGTAAATTGTACCTACTGCAAGCTGTGGATGGTAGAGACCAAGATAAATACTAAGGGTTATTTAAATATTTATGTCATCAGGAAAGAGAAAGAGGTGACAAAGAAACCATTTGAAGGCCAAGAAAGGTTGTCCAAAGTTGACCATGGACAGCAACAAAAGCCAAGAAAAAAGAAAAAAGGACGTCGGCATCGGGAAAGCCAGCGAGTGTTATTACAGGTCTGCACTTTATCAGGGGATGAGAACTAGGTTATAAAATTATCTTGAAACCCAGAGCAAAAACCTGCTTCTCCAAGGATGCCACCTTCTCTGGCTGCATTTTCACATTATAGTCTAGCTAACATCCCCACGTTGCTGTAAGTCATTCTCAGCCACCCTTGGCAAAATCCAAGAATGTTTACCAAAAGTAACAAAATCTGAAAGCAGCAAATTAAAGGTTAACAGTCCTTTAGTTTATCTACGTAAACAGTATTGCAGCTTGGTTTCAGGAATCCAAACCGCTCACACAGATTAAACATCCTGTGTGAATTTTCCCAATCCTGCATTCAGTGGTGACACTCAAGCTGCACTCCACATCCAGCCAACAGAAAATATAAAAATCATGAATACCTCTAAAAGTTTAAAGTCATCAAACTTACCAATAAGAATGCCTCACCCATGTAAATTCAAATTACCAAGTAAATGATTCCCCAAACTCAGCTCAGTTTCAATAACCTATTTTACATTCCACTTTTAGTGTATCATTCATCAAAATCAGTTCGATGTCACATAAATTATTATATGCATTTGCATTCCTGGAGAAGGTAGCTTTAGGAATCCTCTTAGTGCTTTTGAGAAATGTAAGACATGATTCTTATAGCTGTGTTAATGTTAATAGCTGCACAGTCCTATTGTGGTTTGATAACCTTTGAAACTATAGTGGTTTGATAACCACTACGAATGATAGCCCTGAGGTCTTGGAGGGGAATAACACATGTCTTCTAAATTTTCAAGATAATAGCCCAGTTTTGTACATTTTAGCTAATGTTTTAAAAACGGCCATTCCGGCCCTCGCCGGTTTGGCTCAGTGGATAGAGCATCAGCCTGCTGACTGAAAGGTCCCAGGTTCGATTCCAGTCAAGGGATTGTTTGCGGTGACACATCCCCAGTAGGGGGTGTGCAGGAGGCAGCTGATCGATGTTTCTCTCTCATTGATGTTTCTAACTCTCTATCTCTCCCTTCCTCTCTGTAAAAAAGCAATAAAATATATTTTTAAAAAACAGCCATTCCGTATATGTTATAGGTACTCTCAATCAAAAGGTTACATTAATTTAGCTGGACAACATTTTACTTTTTAAACTAGTGTTGTCTGATTAATTCAGATATATTAAGGTGAAATATTTTTATATAACTTTCCTAGAAAGGGGACGCAAAAATAAAAGCTAAGGAGGAGGCCGACAAACTCAAGAAGGAGCAGGAAAAAACTCTGTTGCAGACTTTACAAGAAAGATTAGAATTTAAAAAGGTAATCTCTGTCTTTGTTTTGGGGGTTTGATTCTTTGTTTAGAAAACAATGTTGGGTACATGATAGGAAAATCACAAATTAGTGACAATGGTTGTTTTCCCATTCTACTCTTTTCTTCCTTAGCCAAGGATCTGACCTTTCCTACCTACAAGGATCTTCCTTTTATGGACCACACCCATCCCTCATTGACCAGTGATGGCCATTAGAGCAAAGCTCCTTTGAACATAATTACTCAGGTCATGGGATGGATTGGGGGAAATAAGGTTTTCTTCTAACCTGGGCTAGAAAGTGCAGGTCTCTGAGAGGCCAAGGTGCAGGCTTTTGGTATAGTAGGAGCTCACTTTAGGTAACTCATATGCCTCATCTGGGAGCAAGGAAGGGTTCCAGTCTTGGCTGAGGTGCTGCAAGGCCTCTGTCAGATTCATCACCTTGAGGAGGCCAGAGAGCTGCATTTCTCCTCACTTACAGGGAAAGAAGTGTATACTAGGAAAAGAATTCTTAGCTCTCCTATGTGTGTTCTCTTTTTAGTAACAAAAGCTCTGACAGTGTCACATCATTGGGGTACATTGTCATTAACATCAGCCTCAGTCAGGGGCTGTTCAGACTACAATTGTGTTTAAAAGTTCTAATTGGTTTGCAGTAATATGTGCTTAGTCTAACTAATGCATTTCAAAGTCTGCAAAATTAGGAATGAGGAATCATTTGGATTTCTGTGTTACCAAAGCAAGTACAGTTATCACCACCCAAAGCCACTGAGACCAGGACTGGGGGAAGGAATCAACTGCCACCCATCGTCTTGTGTCGATTAAGTGTGTGGCTTTGGAGCAGTCACTGATATTATCCATTTCTGGAAAATGGGAGTAATCACCACTCTTTTGCATTTAATATTTTCATGTTCAAATTTTTATTTTCCTTTAAATAGAAAATTGAGGAAATTATGAAGCGGGCAAGAAAGACAGATTCGGACACCTCAAAGGTAGACTCCATGCTCCTATTGGCAGTATATACAAATTCCTGTTGCTTCACATTCTTTTTTTTAATGTTTTTTTAATTGATTTATGAGAGAGGAAGGGAGATGGAGAGAGATAGAAACATCAGTGATGAGGAAGAATCATTGGTCATCTGCCTCTTGCATGCCCCCTACTGGGGATGGAGCCCACAACCCAGGCATGTTCCCTGACCGGGAATCGAACCATGAACTCCTGGTTCATAGGTTGATGCTCAACCACTGTGCCACATGGTAGGGCTCACATTCTTTAAAGTTTTGCCAATTTGGAGGCAATGAAATAAAGTATCACATTGCATTTTCCTTGCCTTAAAACAGTTGAGCCTATTTCTTAGATCTTTAGTTATCTTTTGTGGGGTTTTTTTTTCTTGTGTGAAAATGCTTATTTAGATCTTTTGCCCCGAACTTTTGGGCTAAATTTGTCTTTTTCTTACTGATTTATAGTTCTGTAAATGTTCTAGATTCTACTTCTTTCTTGGTTATATGTATTACAGATAACTTCTCCCACTTTATGGCTGTCTTTTCTTAATGTCTTCATTTTTACATTGTTGAATTTATCAATATTTTTGATGACTAATGGGTTTATGTATAGTTATTGGCCATTTAGATATTTGGTTTTGTGAAGTGCCTTTTTCATTCTTTATTGATATTTCTAGAGAGAGGAAAGGAGAGAAAGAGAGAGAGATTGATGTGAGAGATAAACATTGATCCGCTGCTCTCTGTACCTGTCCCAATCAGGAATCTAACCTGATATTCCTTGGTGTATGGGACAATGGTCTAACCATCTGAACCACATTAGCCAGAGTGAGAAGTGCCTTTTCAAGTCCTTTGCCCGTGTTTTTATTGGGTTACCTGCCTTTTGATTGTAAGAGTTTTTACCAACTTTGGTTATCAGCCTTTTAAATATAATACATTGCAGATATCAGCCCCCATGGTGTAGTTTACTTCACACTTTTATAATGTCCTTTGATCAACAGAAGTTAATTTGAACAAACTCAGATTTACCAGTTTCTTCCTGTATGGTTATTGCTTTGGGGTCTGTCTCATAAGTACTTGCCTACCTCAGTGTCCTGTCTTTCGATGGATCACATGCATTCAAGGCCTTTTTCCTCTAGATTCTATGCTGTTTACCCTCTGTGCTATAAAAGTAATGTTTTGCCTGTTGATAGTTGACCAGTTGTTGTAATTATGAAAGTTGAGAATAGAAATATCATTTCTGAAAAGTTCTGGGGGTCAGTATCTCAAAGATCATTTAGCCCATTTGTCTGAGAAATTTACTTCCAGCAGCAGCCAAGAATTTTTTTTATTGCTTAAAATATTACAAAGAGTAGTACATATGTCTCTTTTTTTCTGCTTGACCTTCCCCCGGCCTCCCCTACCCCCCCAGTATCTTGTGTCCATTGGTTATGCTTATACGAATGCATAAAAGTCCTTTGGTTGATCTCTTTCCCCTCTCCCCCAACCCTCCCCAGCCTTCCTGCTTTAGTTTGACAGTCTGTTTGATGCTGCTCTGCTTCTGTATCTATTTTTGTTTATCAGTTTATAGTGGTCTTTATTATTTATAAATGAGTGATGCCATGTGGTATTTTTCTTTCATCGATTGGCTTATTTCATTTAGCATAATGCTCTCCAGTTCCATCCATGCTGATGCAAATGGTAAGAATTCCTTTTTTAACAGCAGCATAGTATTCCATTGTGTAGATGTACCACAGTTTTCTAATCCATTTATCTGCTGATGGGCACTTAGGCTGTTTCCAAATCTTAGCTATGATGAATTGTGCTGCTATGAACATAGGGATGCATATATCCTTTCTGATTGGTGTTTCTGGCTTCTTGGGATATATCCCTAGAAATGGGATCACTGGATCAAATGGCAGTTCCATTTTTAAATTTTTGAGGAAACGCCATACTGTCCTCCATAGTGGTTGCACCAGACTGCATTCCCACCAGGAGTACACAAGGGTTCCTTTTTCTCCGCATCCTCTCCAGCATTTGTTATTTGTTGATTTGTTGATGATAGCCATTCTGACAGGTGTGAGATGGTACCTCATTGTTGTTTTGATTCGAATCTCTCAGATGATTAGTGACTTTGAGCATGTTTTTATATGTTTTGGCTTTCTGGATGTCCTCTTTTGAAAAGTGCCTTTTTAGGTCTTTGGCCCATTTTTTTATTGGATTGTTTATCTTCCTTTTGCCCCCACCTTGGCTTAGTTCGGACTCGGAGCAGGAAGAGACCACATGCTAACCCAGAGCTCTTGGCTGTTGGCACACACTCAGGGAAGTCTTTCATTCTTTAGTGTCCTCCCCTAACTGAAAGACAAAACTAGGGCCATCTGTCCTATTTCCTGTAGGTTCTTGGGACCAAAGAGTTTAGATTTTTTAAATCTTTACTTTGAAATGATGAAAATTAACCATCAATCGAACCTTGAAATCTGTCTTCTTTGAAATAACTATGTCAGGATGATTGAATATTTAGACATAACCATAATTTTCTTTTTCCATCATAGGATGCACAAACATCCAGCAGTGACACATATGAAGAACATGAGGCAGATGATGAGGATGAGCCAGATAGTGATGATGCACATTCTTCTGATGACTTGCATCCATCAGGTTTGGTTGCCTTTTGAGTTGTTATTTTTTTAGTATTTTTATTGATTTCAGAGAAGGGAGGAGAGAGTGATAGAAGCATCAATGATGAGAGGGAATCATTGATCAGCTGCCTCCTGTACACTTCACACTGGGAATCACACCCACAACCCGGATATGTGTCCAGACCAGGAATCAAACTGTGACCTCCTGGTTGATGCTCAACCACTGAGCCACAATGGTTGGGCAGTTGTTATTGTTTTTGTACATGTTTTTATTATTTTTAGAGAGAAGGGAAGGAAGAGGGAGAGAGAGAGAAACATGGATGAGAGAGAAACATCAATTGGCTGCATCCTGCATGCCCCTGCTGGGGATCAAGCCCACAACCCGGGCATGACCTCCTCATTCATGATTGGCCACTCAACAACTGAGCCACACCACTGGGCACCTTTTGAGTTTTGTTAGTCACTATTTAAGAGGTAGACTACATAGGTTCATCCAGAGACTCCTCTGCTTCTGAGCTGTGTGGCTAAAGGCAAGTTTCTTAATCTCTCTGTGTGCTCAGTTTTCCTGTCTGAAGAAGGAGAAGCTATTGTCCTTCTAGGGTGAGCATGAGATTACAGTGAGATAATCCGTGTAATGCTAAGAGAATAGTGCCTGACACATAGTAAATTCTCAATAAATATTAGCTCCTGCTTCAGCGTCTGTTGTTACTTTATAGGTTATGCTAAAAGACTATAGATGGCAGCTCTTTCTCAGCTGAATATGAGGCTTCCTAACATTTCATAGCTCAGGGCTTCCTCCGGTATCTGTGATTGACTACAGGTGGAATACTACTTTCTAACTCATTGAGAAAAATTAAAATCATGTCATGGTTATGAGTGCCCTCTAAAATGTATTATTGGTTCCCTTATGAGTAGAAACCACTTTATGGCAACAGTAATTGGCATCTGAGAAAACACTGTTTGTCCACCCTTTATCTCAGAAGTCAGGCCCTCTACTAGGTATACAGGGATACAGAGATGAAGAGCAGGACCCTTAGCCTTGAGGAACCATAGCCAATGGGGAGGCAGACATATGAGCAAATAATGATTCTGCCACAAGCTGGTTGCACTAAAAGAAGTTTGGCAAAATGCAATGAGAACATAGCAGTAGTAGCAAGGTAGGTATAGGGTCTGCCTTGGGGCACTGGAAAGGGTAGGAGGTGGCATTGGAAGTGAGACTGAAATAAGAAGTGGAGGCAGAATTGGGTAGTTGGGTAATCAGAAGGAGGTGTAAGAAGCATGGTTCAGTCCTACCCTCTGGCCTGGCATTGTTTCCTGCCAAAGGAGAAAGGGCAAGTTTCTTAAAGGTGGCCCCTTTGTGCTCTAAGGGAAGTGCCAGCAGGTGTGTTGGGCAGCAGCCTAGACCATGTTTGAGAAAAGTAGAGTAGTTTTGTGGCTGCTGGGCCTGCCTCTCCAGCGTACTCCCATGATTCTTCCTGCCATCAGACATGGTCGGTCCCTCCCCTAGCCTATCAACATCACAGCCTTTGTTCTTGTCTTTGTTGTTGAAGCTCTAGTTTTAATCTTATTCCTTTTTTTCTAGCCTCCACAAATGGCATGAAGTCACCCAGAAAATTCAAGAAAAGTTCTAGAAATGTGAAGAGCACCTCCAGACTGCCGTCTTCAGAAGTCGATTCTGACAAAGTCTATACAAAGACAAGAACATCTTTTAAAAATGACATAAAAAACGTCAGACAAAAAGTGAAAGACCCTTTGGCTCAGGCCAAGAGTATCAGGTTAGTCACTCTGCGAGCTTTTCAGAATAAACTTGGTGTAATTATGATTGTCATTCTTAGAATGATACATGAGATTATTGACTGAGTGCTTAACTTGTACCAAACACTATTTTAAGCACTTGTCTTAAAGAAACAAACTAATCCGCATAGCAGTCTTGTTAGGTAGTGCTAGCATTCCTGTCTTTACAGATCAGGAAACTGAGGCATGGAGAGATTATGGGTATTATTTGCCCAACATCCCACTGTTCCAGGGCAGAGCCCAAATTCACACTCAGATGCATCTGACTACAAACTGATTTGTTCACACTGGTTAATGTTGTCTCATAAAATCAGGGAAGGAGTCATTGACTGAGTGACTGCTATGTGCCAGTTATTTTACATAAGCTATTTTAATTGTCATTGCACTTCTGAGTTTGATATTAATGACCTCATTTTACATGTGGGGAAACTGAGGGTCACAGATTAGGTCAGAAGAGTAGGAACAGAGTCTAGAAAGGAAGGATCTTTGGGTGATTACTTGAAAGACATTAACCTACAAGGCCCATGGAAATACTCTGCTAAGAGACACATTGATGGTTTGGAAAGAGCACTGGAGCTAGAAAACCCACATTAGTCCTCACTTCACCTTACTGGCCATGTCTTGGATCATCTTGGAGAAGGGACAGGGTACCTGCAGCTTTCACACTTAACTGCTCCCAGTCCATTAGCATGCCCATGGAACCCAGGACTTCGTAGGACACTATTTGAAAACCAGTATATTCTGTGATCTCCAGGGCCCCTTCCAGCCTTCCCATTTCATCATTCTGAAAGTTTATTTACTTCCAAGGCATTTCTTAAAAGTTTATTAAAACATAAAGCTGCTTTCAGGCTGAAGCTCTGGCTTGGGGATAATCAAAATTCTAACCAAAACATCTCTTTCCAGGCTGTCCATCAAAAGAATGACTAACGAAGTAACAAAAACTGAAAAGATAGTTGAAACCAGCAACACCATGGTACCATCCGAAAATATACATTCAGTGTCACAGGAATGTGTGTGTGACCAGATAATAGATAGCACTCGCAAGATCAAGCCACTCATTTCTAATAACCTTTCTGATAGCCAAAAACACCATCTGAAAGGTTCCACAACATTCCGCCCAAGTCCCCAGGCAAAAATAGAAAAATCTGATTCTTCTTAATGAGGTAAGGCTTTTTTTTAAAAATCCATCTTCATTTTGTTTCCAAGACCATTGACCTTGAACAATCCTGCTTCCTGCTGTTCCAGGACCCCTTTGGCACTATGTAACTTGGGAGGTGAGGGAGAAGACAGTGGTGGGTCTACAAGTTACATTGATGTCGAAGACTCTTCCATCCATTTAGTTTTTAGAGTAAATTAAATGACTTGATTCTAATTTAATGTCCCGCATTTCCTGCCAGATAATACAAAGTAGGTTCATTTCGCACTGGCTCTTTTACAGCATGCAAATGATGATTTAGGACAGAGTGTTTGTGAGGTCTGTGGAATTTGCCTCTCAACCTGTGTTTCCAAAACCAAAAGACATTCATTTTTTTTTCCTTGAGAAGCTATCTTTGAAGTTGAGAGGCAGCATGGGCTTGTTTGAGGGTTGGGGATGTTGAGAGCATTTTTAAGAGTACCAGTGTGTCAGCAACTTCAAGGGGGCTGCTGAGGGTACCAGACCCACCTCAAAGGAAGGAAGGCCAGGGCCCAATTGCTGTGCGACCATCATGTTCTCTACTAATCTCTTTTCTTTTTCCCTCTTGTCAGACATGTAAACTTCATGCAGCCCAGAAGAGAAATTATCCTTCACTCTGGGTTTCGACTTCTAGGCCCATCTCCTAAAATTACTCCATCTCCGACTTGAACCAAGCAAAGAAAAGAACTAACAAAAGGGAAAACATCAAAAAGTCATTTTAACAAGTCTCAGAAGAAGCTCGCTCACTCATGTCATCTTGATATCTTACAAGGAAGGGCTCTTAGTAAAAAGTTGTCGTTTTCCCATAAAAATCTCCATTGTATCTCATTGTATTTTCCTGACAACACATGTTTGAGTGTGCATTGAGGCTGTGTTTATAAACTAGTAACTCTTGTATTTCTAAAAAAAATCTCTACTGAAAGAATAGTATTCTCTCAGTACATATTTGAAATCTTAAAATAATGTTTGAAATCTTAAAATAATGTTCGTTCTGTTTACCAAAAACTCCTGTTTGATCTTGTACAGAACATAATAGGTTATGTGAAGTTCTCAAGATAGCTCACAAGAGCTACGTTGGATTATTTCTAATATACCAATACCAAAGGTTGCAAAATAGAGTAAAGCATATGTTACCATTATATATGTCTATTTTTAACCTTGCCAGATAAGTACACAGCAGTGATGCCCCCAAATGCTGGGAGTCCTAGAAGGTAGGATCTTGGAACAATTAGGATATTTTATTCTCTTACCAGCATTTCCTTTTGGAGTACATACTAGAGTTTATCTACAAAAACGTATTATTTTTATTGTGTACATAAAGCAGTATTTGGCTGTTGTCTGGTGGGATATGTTTAATTCCTCTAAATGTTTACTGTGTATATAATTTTTTTCTGTTTATACCCTCCAGTCCTGCCCTTCAGTATACACCCAGGCTTGGGATACAGAAACAAAATTTGCCTTTCTCTAACCAGAGGCTGCAAGTGAGTATAGGAGCAGTGTTATTCTTTAGTCCTTGTGATAGATAGGCACACATGCATACACACACACAGGATGTATATTTGCTGAAATGCATTGAGTCCTGATTAAATTTATTGACTAAAACTTGCCTTGGCTGGTGCTCAGTGGTTAGGGCATCAGCTCGAGCACTGGAGGGGTCACAGATTCGATTCCTGGTCAAGGGCATATACCTGGGTTGCAGGTTGGCACCCCGTTCCTGGTCAGGGCACCTGCAGGAGGCAACCAGTTGATGTATCTCTCTCACATCAGCGTTTCTCAATCTCTCCCTCCCTCTCTCAAGCAACGGAAAAAATATCCTCAGGTGAGGATTAAAAAAGAAACAACAAAAAACTATTGACCAAACTTGAATGCAATTTAGTTGTCCTAATGCTAATGAGTTTTCTGGCTTATCACAAATAGTTTGACACAGGCTCATGTTTGTTTCTAGTCACCAATCTTGGATTAGTAAAAGGAAGTAATTATTCTTTGTTGTTTCTTAGTTCTTTGCTATTCAGAGTACTATATCTTTTGTTACAGATTAGAGCTTGATGCCTTAGATTTTAAAACTATTTTCAAATGCTTGTTCTTTTATATAGAAGGCAGACAATCATCCTAACAATATTTCTGATATTTTTCCGCATGAATGTTACATATTGAAACACTGTTATACCTCCATATAAATGTGTGCTCTGTGAAATAAATTTTGCAGATAAAGTCAAGTTTTCTTTTCAGTATAATAACACAAAATGTACTGGTGAAAGTATATAGGTGACACCAGTTGTTAACCAAGCCATGAACACAGGCAGCCAATAAGTTCAGTAAGCAAATCCTCTGATGCTTCTCTCCAGCTAATCAGGGATTTGGCAGAATTCCCCTTATGGGACATCAAGATGTGAATTTCAAAACACTGATCTTCCTGCACCTATTCCAATGCTTGTTACTCTTTCCTGTGTTACTCTTCCCCATGATGGTCTGACTTATACTTGAAGCCAGTGATTAAAGTATCTTTCTTTTTACTATGGTGAAATTCACATAAGTCACTATTTAGTGGCAATTAGTATTCTCAGTGTTGTGCAGCCATCACCACCATCTAGTTCCAGAACATTTTCATCACCCTACAAAGAAACCCTAGACCCTTTACACAGTCATTCCCCATTCCTCCTCTCCTTGCCCTTGTGAGTGTGTTCAGACAATGATTATACTGTTACATACCCATCTCTCCATGACATCACTTGCTATGCGTGGTGAGACCAGTGTTCTGATCTGCCTATAAAGGTTGTTTTTAATCTTGAAACATGTTCTACTCCACTAGCTATTGTATCCTATAAGGTAAGGTGTGGAAGCCCCTTACACGTCCTGCGTGGCTCAGGGTTCCCGTTCAGGGTTCAGGTCCTGGAGAAGGCCACATACACAATGAAGAGAGAAAGACTAGAAGAGAATCTATTTGGAAAATGGGGGCCAGGTGGGGAGTCTACCTCAAGTGGGAAAGATTGCCACTGGTGCCTGGGCCTCATCAGCCTTTTATTGAGGCTATGGGAGACACCCATATCCTTTAGGCAGGAAATTCCAAACAAGAATTTACATGCAATTAATCGGTGGAGGTTTGCTTTAACTAACAATGTTTCAACTTAAACAATGGGTGCATAGCTCTGACCTTTCAGAGCAACCAAGGTTGGTGAAAACAATCAACTTCCAGCAGTAAGGTCCTGTTTATCCTGTCTTTGAGATCTGGTGCTTATGATAATGGTAGCAGCCATTCCCCACTTGTCATTCCATTCTGTTGGTCTTTCCGTTGGAGCTGTTGAACTAGGATACCCCCTGGTATGCACACAACTTGAAATGCAATCACATCACCTTGCTTACAGCTGTGAAGTGATGGACATGATCTAGATTCCCCCTCCTGACCTGGGCTAGTGCCCTTGAACCTTTTAGGGGACACATTGGTTGCCTCCAGTTTCCCTTTCTCTGGATATTCTCTTGGTGTCCTCTCCCTGTCGATTCTGAGGATGACCACATTTCTTCCACCTATGTCATGAACACTGTAAAGCCTTTTAAAGGCTCTCTCTAATACCTTACAACCACAAAGTGTGGTAGGGGACACTAGAATGGGATCTGAATCTTAGCCAAGGCGCCTACGTGTGTGCATAAGTTATGGCCACGTGATTGTGTATGTTATGGCCCTTCTGAATCCTTTTATCTGGCAAGAGAGGGGGGCTGCAGTACAATATCTGTAGACCCTTTCATTCTCATACTGAAGAGTCACTAACTCATTTTGGCAAGAGCTGGAGGTTTGGGATTAATAAACGGTAGCAAGTGTCAAGAAGCAAAAGCCTGGAGGCATACTGTCACATTTTATCAGGTCAATTCCCTGTGTCACTTTCAGTGCCCCCCACCCCCATGTCTGGTTTGTTGAAGCAGGCCCCAGAAAGGCTATTTTGTCCTTGGTCTGCCCTCCAATCCAATTCAAGTGTTTAATAATTTCCTCAACTATCTATGATAAAAGCGTAATATGCTCATTATACCAGATGTCCTTCTGTACAAAGCCAGGGCTGCAAGGGAAGCCCAGGTCCCGGGTGCCAGAGGGAAGCCGGTGCCAGCATCCAGAGGAAGGAAAGCCTACTCCTGCACGAATTCTCATGCATCGGGCCCCTAGTGTTATAATAACTATAAAGTTTGCACATCCTATATGCCAGGTACTTTATAGGCATCACTTCATACCCTTACAACAGTCCTATAAGGTGTGGTTATTCATTTTTACCTGGGATGACACTGAGGTTTGTGGATATTGGTACACTCAACCAGAAAGGCAGAGCTGATCAATCCTAAGTCTGTCTGATTATAAAGCCAACACCCATACTGCTTGAGAGTAAGAACAGTGTCCTGTGGCTTGCATGTTAATATACTATCTCTGCTGATGGAGATAAAATAAATACTTAAAGTTTATTGAGTGCTTATACTGGTTATCAGTCACCCTGCTGAGCACTTGCATTATGAAATCTATATGTAATTCTGCAAGGTAGGAATTCTAAGTCTCATTTTACAGGTGAGGGGAAAAGCTCAGGTTAAGTAACTGGCCAAAGGGCTCATAACTTAAACAGCAGGGCAGCCAGAGTGGCCAGGATTTGAACCTCAGCAGTTGGGCTCTACAACCCACTCTTAACAAGTAGATATGTTCTTTTTTGTACATTTCCTATTTTTTCATTTCAACATTTAAAATGTTCACAGATGGCCCTGACCAGTTTGGCTCAGTGGATAGAGCGTCAGCCTGTGGACTGAAGGGTCCCGGGTTCGATTTCGGTCAGGGGCATGTACCTTGGTTGTGGGCACATCTCCAATAGGGGGTGTGCAGGAGGCAGCTGATGAATGTTTCTGACTTCTCTCTCCCTTCCTCTCTGTAAAAAAACAATAAAAATATATTTTAAAAAATAAAATAAAATGGTCACAGATGGAGTAGTATATTCATTGATATCTCCATGGAAAATATACCAAACAAAGCATATAGGTATTCCACAATTACAAATTACATACTGTGGCTGGAAATATTTACCCCTAGAATTTATCTGGAAAAACATCACTTAAGAAACACTAAAAAGTTTTGAGTGTTTCACTGAATTAATTTCCATAAAAAGTGAGTAGCAGCCCCGCGACTGGTTTGGCTCAGTGGATGGAGCGTCGGCCTTTGGACTGAAGGATCCCAGGTTCGATTCTGGTCAAGGGCATGTACCTTGGTTGCAGGCACATCCCCAGTGGGAGGTGTGCAGGAGGCAGCTGATTAATGTTTCTCTCTCATCGATGTTTCTAACTCTATCCCTCTCCCTCTCTGTAAAAAATCAATAAAATGTATTTTTAAAAAGAGTGAATAGCAAAGAGTATCAGGAGAGGTACCTAAATACTAGCCAGCACTTTTAATTTGTTTTTAATTTTTTAAAATAATAGTTCATTTTTTTTGGAAAGAGAGGGAGAGGGGAAAAGTGACAGAAACATCAATGTGAGAGTGCAACATCAATTGGCTGCCTCTTGCACACCCCCTACTAGGAATTCAGCCCACAACATGGGCATCTGCCCTGACCAGGAATCAAACCAGCAACCTCCTGGCACCCAGGATCTTGTGCCAACCAACTGAGCCACACCAGCCAAGGCTAGCTAGAACTTTCTGAATATTTTAAACTTTTATAGTACTCTTCTAACATGCCCATGTCAGGAACACTTAATTCTCAATTCTTTTTCTTTTCTCCTCAATAGCCAAGGCCCAAGATGTACAAACATTTTGTTTTCAAGTCTTTTTTTTTTTTTCAAAAAACATTATCTGGAATAGGTTGATCATCACAGGATCTTGACTAGCTAATGAGGTAGGAACTGTCTTCAAAAGGCATTCTTAAGCATTTATGAAGCAAAACAAAAGAGAATAATCAAATTACATACAGTTTTTTTAGTGGTTCTTTTAATAAAATGCCAAGAGCATTGGAAATAGGTCAAAAGCTGCTTGTACTTTAAAAGACAAAGAGTAAAACCCAATTAGAAAAGCCCTGCTGCTGAGTACATTCAAGGGCTGGTATTAATTAAATTCATTTTGGCATTACACTGGAAGAAATGGCTGCCCCCAAATGCCAAGCTGTCTTCCTGAAGAAATCTTAAGATAAAGTTTAAACAGAAAACAAAAGTGCCCTTTCAGTACAAGTTAATTTGGCTCCTACTTTAACCCAGTTTTCATCCTTTCCTACACACACACAAAAAAAATAATTTCTATATATTGCATATCTAGTAACATTACTTAAATGAATTTAGCAGTCAACAAATTTTGCCTTCCTTATATGAAGGTTTAACATGACAAGCTAAATAGCTAGAAAATGCCTAGATAATAATAGATTTTAACACCATCTCTATTAGCAGATGTTTCAAAATACACACACTCCTTAAATTCATATAAACCCAGGAAATGCAACCATTATCCCCTCTCCATCTACACCAAATCAAAATTCTGTGTTCTAACTACCCTTTCTGTATATATAAGAAATACTTTACAAATCTCCCCAATTAAGTTAACAGGACAAAAATGTTTACAAAAAAGGGAAAGTTAATAAGTATGATTTATCTAAAACATTATTTGAACACTTTGATATCTATTAGTTGATGAAGGCTAAAATACCAGAAGAGGATTTCTTTATTTCCCCAATTACGCACTGATTAGGGTTACTGCTAAAAGCACTAAAATCTAAAATGTAAAAAAGTAAAGTAGAATAGCTGTCAGATAAATTGATAACTATATGTGGCCTAGCAGATAGTTTTGAAATTAAATCTTTGTAATTCCATAACATGTTTTAGATATAGTTAGCAATCCAACTTAGTATAATAGTGCAACTCTGATAGGGCAGTAGCCATTTTTTATTTTAGCTACCAAAAGTAATTTGTCAACAAGGATTATTTACATATCTTTAATCCTTTTTACTATTCTATCTAGAATTGTGTCCTATCCATGTGATCAAAATATAATTTTGTTTGAAGAGAATTCCTTTGTCTTTACTCCCTTCTTTAACTGCTAATAGTTCCTTTACATTTTTTTTCCTAAGGCACACCATGCTCTGTCTATTGCTGCCAAGTCCCTGAAACTTGTGCCTCAATCTGTGTCTGCTGTGTCATCATGGTTCAATGAAAATCATATCAGAGTGCCTGCTAAAAACTTAGTAATGTTTAAGTCCAGTAGATTAACTGCAAAAGACCTAAGATTACTGAAGCAAAGGCCAAAAAACCCAAGTATATGCTCTTTCCCTTAAAAACTGACCACATTACCTACTATAACAGTAAAGCACAGTGATATCTCTGGCTATATATAACCCATACTTTATGTTATAAAATGAAATGTTTAGCCAGTAAGCTTTCACAATTTTTATTAAATCCTAGTCTAATTTAACAATAACCAATTTTATAGACATCCTATGGGTGATGTTTAGTAAGTAAAAACAAATCAGACATCTAAATCATTATTTTGTACAGACTAAGCAATCCTACCTAATAAAGAGGTAATATGCAAATTGACCATCACTCCAACATACAAGATGGCCACCCCCATGTGGACCCAAGATGGCCACCGCAAGATGGCTAGCAGGGGAAGGCAGTTGGGGGGGACCAGGCCCGCAGGGGAGGGCAGTTGGGGGAGACCAGGCCTGTAGGAGAGAACAGTTGGGGGCAATTGGGCTGGCAGGGGAGCAGTTAGGCATCAATCAGGATGGCAGGGGAGTGGTTAGGGGGTGATCAGGCTGGCAGGCAGAAGCAGTTAGGGGCAATCAGGCAGACAGGCAGGTGAGTGGTTTAGAGCCAGCAGTCCTGGATTATAAGAGGGATGTCAACTGCCCATTTAGACCCGATACCAAGATCAGGCCTAAACGGGCAGTAGGACATCCCTCGAGGGGGCCCAGATTGGAGAGGGTGCAGGCTGGGCTGAAGGATACACACACACACACACACACACACACACACACCCATGCACAACTTTTATGCACCGGACCTCTAGTCTATATTAATAAGAGGGTAATATGCTAATTAGACCAGGAGACCGGACATCTTCCTACTGTCAGATTTCTTTCCAGACAAAGCCACAGTGGTGGGGGCAGAAGCAGAGGCAGTTAGGGGCAATCAGGCCAGCCGGGGAGGGAAGTTAGGGGCAATCAGGCTGGCAGGGGAGGGCAGTTGGGGACCATCAGGCTGGCAGGGTAGTGGTTAGGCAGTGATCAAGCCAGTAGGCAGGCAAGTGGTTAGGAGCCAGTGGACCCGGATTATGAGAGGGATGGCCAACTGCCACAGGGATGAGGCCTAAACCAGCAGTCAGACATCCCCTGAGGGGTCTCACATTGGAGAGGGTATAGGCTGGGCTGAGAGACCTGGCCCCCATACACAAATTTTGTGCACCGGGCCTCTAGTAAGCAATAAGATACTACTACACAGAACATTACAGGTAATGACATACACTTAACTTGCTTAGACTTTTCATACAAGCCATGTTGTTTATCAAACTACTAGAGGCCTGATGCATGAAATTCATGCAAGAGTAGGCCTTCCTTCCTCTGGCTGCTGGCACCAGCTTCCCTCATAGCCCCAGCTTCATCCCGAAGGTCATCCGGAAGGATGTCCGGTCTAATTAGAAAATTAAGCTTATATTATTATAGATATCTCTTGATATTTAATACAGTAGAATTAGTGATTGTAGTTCTCATATAATACTTTAATTAGAAGTACCTTATTGAGATAACTAACATTTTGACAGTTTCACCAGCTTTCTAGATTAGCATAATGTATTCAAGAAAAGGCAAAAAGTATAATGAAAACTGAGCATGACAAGTTATTAAAGGAAAATGAAGTAAAGATAAAAAGGGGAAAGTGAACTATCACAGGGGTGGTAAATCAAAGCCTAGACATTTGTTTAGGAGAAAACAGATCAACTATGGATTTTACAAATAAAAGGTTTATAAATTCAATGCCATATAAATCCCTTTGAATGTAAAAGCTGAGTGTAAATTAAAAGGTCTATAAACTGTTAATTTAAATTTAGCCTTAAATAGTACCAATTCTTGTGATTAAGCAAGGCCACAACAGTTAAGATTGTATTACCTGATTTCATTTTATACTAGGAGGTGGACAAAGAGCAAACCCTCTTAATAAAGTAGACAGCTTCACTCAGAAAACATTTTTAAATATATTTTTATTGATGTCAGAGAGGAAGGGAGAAATAGAAACATCAATGATGAAAGAGAATGATTGATTGGCTGCCTCCTGCAGGCCCTCTACTGGGGATTGAGACCTCAACCCGGGCATGTGCCTTTGACCAGAATCAAACCTGAGACCATTCAGTCCACAGGCTGATACTTTATCTTGAGCCAAACCGGCTAGGGCATTCTCAGAACATTTTAAATAATCCACATTTTCTTTTAAGAAAGTGTTCTTACAAATTGTTTTACAATACAAATATACAGTAGCTTGGAAAACAATGTTTATAAAACAAGACAATATAAGAAGACAGATTAAAGCAACAGTACAAGTTTTATTTGGCTCTGATTTTACAGTTTTCTTACTGCATTATCAATGTCACCAATCTGTTCCTTCAGCTGGCTGCTTGCTCGGGATTTAAAGAAAGACCCTTTCTTCCTGGTTTCATTTTACCTTCTGAATTGATTCAATATTTTCTAATAAAAGTATATTTTAAAAAAGTGCCAGTGTTGGGTGTGAGGGCCCAATGTAATGTGTATAAGGCACTTACAGCGGAACCTCAGTTCTCAAATTTAATTCGTTTGGAACAGCTTTTCCAGAAGTGAATTGTTCGAAGACCAAATCATTTTTTCCCATTAGAAATAATGTAAATTTTGTTGTTGTTAATCTTCACCCAAGGATACTTTTTCCATTGATTTTTTTAGAGACTGGATGGGAGAATGAGAGAGAGGGAAGAGAGAAACATTCGTGTGAGAGAAACACATCAATTGGCTGTCTCCCGCATATGCCCCAACCGAGGCCGGGGGATGAATGAGCCTGCAACCCAGGTACATGCCCTCAACTGCAATCCAACCTGCGACTCCTTGGTTTGCAGGCCAAAGCTCTAACCTCTTAGCAACACTGGCCAGGGCAGAAATTATGTAAAGTGAATTAATCCATTCCAGACTCCCAAATCATTCCGTTTTAACCTTTCTTATACACAGTACATGTTTTAATGTACTGTTCAATCTATAAATAAACACTTTAAAGACAAAAAGGACATGAAATGAAAATTTAACAAAAAGGAAATGAAATATACAGCAAAAAATAAAAATTCATGTACCCAGTAAGACTTACCTTTGTATAATAAACACGAAAATATTTGCAACACAATTTCCTGAGATATTGAAAACACGAGGTTTAGCAGTGAACTGACTCATATGCATGCATTCTCTCCTTTGTCTCCTGAGAGATGCGTGACTGACCATAGAAGTATCAGCATGAAAGGGTTGTCAGGTCAAGAACTGAAGTTTTGTTCGACAGCCGAGACATTTTTCATGAACAACTTGGTTGAGAAACGAATTGTTCAAGATAGGAGCTGTTCAAGAATCCAGGTTTAAGTGTACTTCTAAAGATGCTCAAGTGTTAAGAGCAGGCTTCATGTGGCAAGCAATAGCCAGAGGCTGACTTCCATGAGTCTGTTTCCTGGGAGAGAAAAGTGGTGGATAAGTCTTTTAGGAAGTGGAGGGAGTGGTGGAGTGGCGATACAGGGCTGAGGGCCTGGCAGAAGTTCATGCAGCTGATGGCTGCAGTCTGTAATTGTGTGGCTTTTCTCATCAGAGCTCTTTGGGCCTGGTGTGGGCTGGAGTTTTGCAGGCCAAGTGAAAAAGGAAGCAAAAGGGTGACAGGATTGAGGGGATGGGGATGAAGAATGGTTGAAGTGACAGCATAAAATCTAAGGCAGATACAGAGGAAGTGCCAGGAGGGGCTGAAAGAATAACCTGGAGCTGTCAGTGGACTGAAAGGCAAAGGATGAACTCAGAATATGTAAGACCAAGAAGGCATCATTAGAGGACAAGTGAGTCCGGATCAGCGGTTCTCAAACTGTGGGTCACGACCCCTTTGGGGGTCAAGTGACCCTTTCACAGGGGTTGCCTAAGACCATCCTGCATATCAGATATTTACATTACTGTTCATAACAGTAGCAACATTACAGTTATGAAGTAGCAATGAAAATAATTTTATAGTTGGGGGTCACCATAACATGAAGAACTGTATTAAAGGGTCACAGCATTAGGAAGGTTGAGAACCACTGTTCTAGATGCTACAAAGTTCCAGGATTTGCTGAAGGGGAGCAAGCAGAGGAGGAGGGTATTGGGGATGTATCATGGTCTCTTCCTATGGAGAAAAGCATATAAGTCAGTGCTCAAGTCTTGAGTGAATTGGGAGGATTGTCCCCTCAGGGCGCTATCTTTTACGGTTTTAGGAAGCAGAGGGGTGCCATCTGAATTCCCCACCCAATCCACTTCCTTGGGACCCCAGATGACCAGATGGACTCTTCATTGTTTTATTATTATTATTGCTTAAAATATTACAAAGAGTAGTACATGTGTCTTTTTTTGTCCCCTTAACCTTCCCCTGGCCTCCCCTACCCCCCAGTGTCTTGTGTCCACTGGTTATGCTTATACAGATGCATAAAAGTCCTTTGGTTGATCTCTTTACCCTCCCCCCAACCCTTCCCAGCCTTCCTGCTGTAGTTTGACAGTCTGTTTAATGCTGCTCTGCTTCTGTATCTATTTTTGTTTATCAGTTTATAGTGGTCTTTATTATCCATAAATGAGTGATGTCATGTGATATTTTTCCTTCATTGATTGGCTTATTTCACTTAGCATAATGCTCTCCAGTTCCATCCATGTTGTTGCAAATGGTAAGAATTCCTTCTTTTTTACGGCAGCATAGTATTCCATTGTGTAGATGTTTTCTAATCCATTCATCTGCTGATGGGCACTTAGGCTGTTTCCAAATCTTAGCTATGGTGAATTATGCTGCTATGAACATAGGGATGCATATATCCTTTCTGATTGGTGTTTCTGGCTTCTTGGGATATATCCCTAGAAGTGGGATCACTGGATCAAATGGCAGTTCCATTTTTAAGTTTTTGAGGAAACGCCATACTGTCTTCCATAGTGGTTGCACCAGTCTGCATTCCCACCAGCAGTGCATGAGGATTCGACTCTTCATTGTTTTAAGGGTTGCTCATTTTCCCAGGGAAACACAAGGGGATGTTCCCCATTCATTAAAGTGCTCATAGTTTCTTGCTGATAAGTTCTGATTCCCTCTAATATCCTTCCTAATAAAGAGGGAATATGCTAATTGACCATCATGCCATCACAAAGATGGCGGCACCCACAGCCAATAAGGAGGGAATATACTAACTGACTGCCCTGCCCTGAAAGATGGTAGCACCCACAGCAAATAAAGAAATCTGCTAATTGATTTCCATGCCCTCAAAGATGGTGGCACCCACAGCCAATGAGGAAATATGCTAATTGAATGCCACACCCTCAAATATGGCAGCACCCACAGCCACAAGTTGGTAGTGCCCAGTTCCCTCAGCCCTGCTGGTGTTCCTCACACCTGCCTTTGAAGTCCTTTAGTCCCCTCAGTCCCTCAGCCTCAGAGTTGGCCTGAGGTGCAGGCAAACCTTGGATGGCGGCTGCCCAGCTGCCCAAGGCTCAGGTAACCAAGGCTGGCTGAGGCTTGTACTGCCATCAGTGGCGGCAGCAGAGGTGTGATGGGGTGTCCCCTTCCCCTGATCACCAGATCACCTCCCGCCCCTGAGGGCTCCTGGACTGTGAGAGTGGGCAGGCTGGGCTGAGGGATCCCCCCTCCAGTGCATGAATTTTCATGCACCAGGCCTCTAGTGGAAAGTATTAGAACCCAGGGGGTTCTGCCCTTTGCTTTTATTGCCCTGGGCCTGAGGCTCATCATATACTGCCCTCTCCTCCCAGCTCTGCCTTAAGCTGAAATGTGGTTCTACTAAGTGCTCTTATGTTCTGGTGGCACTTCCATCATGTAGGAGCATGCATAAGGAACCTGTCTCAATGGACCTCCAGTGCTGTCCTGCAACAACTGTGTGCGGGTGGGTAGGTTGAATAGCTTGAGAACATGAGCCCCAGAAATGTGTAGCAATGATCTAGAAGCTGCAACCTCTGCCCATTCCATCCCCCTAATTGAAGTCCATGGGCCCAAATGTGCAGCCTTCTTAATAAGCACTGTCCCCAAGGAGGGAGGCCCAATGGTGGATGTTAGCAGTTGAGGACACAGCAGTGTTCAAAGGGGCCCAGGGCCCCAAGAGGCACAAGATACGGGTAGTCAACAAAACAGAGATTGTGATGATTTCTCCATTGACACCCTTCAGCCACAGTGCTTTTTCTACTCCCATCCCCCTTGTCAAAGATGATCAATTTGCCCCTTTTAAGGGATGGCAATATTTGGGATGTGCTATTTTGGGCCAGAATAAATTTTTGTTGTTATTAATTGGATCCAAGCACTGTTAAAGGTCTGTTTTGTCTTGTTTGTAATTTCTGTGTTCCATGCAATTGCATGGAACGGAGTATGTCCTTGAAGAAAGAAAAAAATTCAGGTTTTAGGATCAGTAGTAACACCTTACAGCAATTACACCGGGTAGAATAAAATGACAGGAGGCAAGTTATTTATATGCTACTTTTATTTCTGTAAGGATACACTGAAACGTTAGATGATATTAGCTAATGACAACATGTAGAAATGAGGCATCGGCTTCTCTAACCATAGCTACAAGAATGTTAATATGTATTGTCATTACATGTTCACTTTGATATCATCTCATTTTATTATGTAATATAACACTTAGATAGAATACAGTAAGTAGGTGATCCGGCATCTCGGGTAAGCACTACATGGAAATCTGCCTGTGAGGATGGTGACCTCCCCACTCCCCCAGAAATCGAGCTAAGCTCTTGAGGAACAGTCCCAAGAATCACAAGAGACATTGGTGATCCTCTTTAACAAATCAACAAAAGAACAACTACTATGTTACAAGAGATTGAACTTGCCACTGTTTGGAAATGTCACGTCCATGTCAATGACCGTCCTGATGCCTGCTCAGCTACCCCTCTAGAGATGTATGGTTACTTCTATAGGACGACTTCAAACTGCAGGAACGTTTGAGGGGGCTAAAATATTTTCATGCAAGTCTCCAAACCCATAATCTATGTTGCTATTAATTAAAACAAAATAGTATTAATTAAACACACCCAATAGCTGAGTTAGTTTTGTTAAGCTTCCAGAAGTATTCACTGTGACGATGTTCCTCTGAAACAGGCTTGTTCTCTCAGATCTGCCTACACTTTCCACATCACCTGAATGTTCCATGCTTGAAAGTAGGAACGTTCAGAAAACACGGCACACAGGGAACTCAAATGTTAGTACGGGGGGAAAGGTCAGTTTAGAATCACAGCTAAGTTCAAATGTTAATTTTCTAGAAATTCGTATTAGTCGATCAAAAGCACAAAAGAACAGAAGGAAGATTTTAATGAAGTTAAACCATGCATTTCAGTAAATTCTCTTTCTGCTCACAGAACGCAGGGTGAGCAATGAGTTGAAGCAGCCGCTACAACTCTTGTGTGTCGTGTGATGACACGGTGGGTCCCAGCTGAGTCACGAAGGGCATCTCAGTGGGGGCTTTATTTCTTAGGCTTGTTGCTTACATCACTAAGCAGCTAAATGGTTAGCACTTTTCTGCTCTATGATAAACATGCAGAAGAGTCAAAGTGTTCATTTTTTAATGCAGCCATTGCAAAATTAACTTTGCTGCGGAGTTGGTTTTGCTAAATTCTAGAATGATCACTGTGCCCTTATTTGAGTAATACTGTAAAATGGGAGAAAAGACAGGAACAACTTTGAAGAGGTGAAAGGCCACTCTTTCCCTATGGATGGTACAGGGCAGAGGGTGAGGACACAAATAACAATACTCAATTCCATTTTACAGGACAGGAGCCCCTGTCACTTTACAGCTTTTTGGCACAGTCGGGACAATACACATGCTCCTGATGGAACACAAAGCGCTTGTTGGCCAGATTCACGGAGCATTTTTTGCAGTGGAAGCAGTAGTCGTGCCAGGATTGTCCTTCATAGGCCACCACACTGGAGCCTTTACCAAACCCTGTGGAAAACACAAAAGAGAACAAAAGAGAAAATTGAGTGAATACAGGTGACAGATATACGGCTGCCTTGCCCATTTACAGAGCTAATAAGCACACAGGGCAGGATCTGCCCAGCTCCCAGGCCACCCCTCTCCACCGTGATCTGTCCCCTACGCCATGCCGCCGTGACCCTGCTACAGCTCTCAAGGACCTCAGAAGATGCCAGAGCTCAGCCAAAGCCTTCTGTGATTTAAAGAACCCACAATCCCATGCCACTGCAATCACCCTGTAACACTTGCACCGACCTCCCAGCATAACCAGTTTCTTTGATTTAGGTCAGGGCCATGGCATCAAAGTGGCCACCAGGAGGCAAACTTGGGCTGTTCGTGGGGTATGCACTTACCGGGCCTCGAGGAGCTGCTAAGCTTCGATTTTTTCTATAAAGAACCACCACCCACGAGGGACAAGTCCTCTCTCCACCCGGATGCCTGCCCCGGAGGTTGGCGCTGGGAAACAGGGTGAGAGGCAAGCGTTTCCCGTGGCACACTGGGGGCTTCCTAGCTTTAGAGACTGGGTGGCTCACTCTTGACACAGTCCTTTTCCCTGAGGATGGCAAAAGTCTTCTCAAATGTACATTTCAAGGCTTCCCGGGGAGATGGGAACAGTGGAGGTGGGGAAAGGGCCCAGGGCACATGGATCGCGGCCGCGAGATGAGGAATGAAATGATTAGCTCAGGTGGCAACAAAGCTGCCTACAGGCACCTCTGAGCTAGCCTTCGGCTATGGGGTGTTATGATCCCAGCCTATCACTCTTCAGCCTCCCTCCCCTTTCTTCCCCTAGCTTCTACCCCTCCCCCACCACCCCTTTCCCCCCTCCCCTCCCTGCCCCTACCCCCACCCTCAGAAGCCCGCGCGTGCGCAGTGCCTGCCCATGGCCTGCCCATGGCGTGGGTCTCAGGCTCGTGAACTCCGCAGCACAGCATCGTTAGTCAGCAGCAGTCAGGAAGTGTTCTGTATTGCAAAGGCTAACCTGGCCTGGGGGAGAATTCAAAACTATTTGGGGGTCTTCAGGACCATAATGGCAAGGGGAGGGGGCATTCTCTGGGGCTTTTATGGATGAAACCGAAGTAGGAAATGAGAGTTGGTTACCATGCGCAAAACCTAGCCTGGCCGACTTAGCAAGGACTCTTTAGCCTACCAGTGATGGGGTTCTTGCATCCAGCACACTTCTTGGCCACAAAGTTCTTGTAGCAATCCACGCAGTAATACTGGTCCTCCACAGCGGTGAAACGCTGCCCAGCCAGCTTCTTAGAGCAGGTAACACACACAAAGCACTCGGCATGCCAGGGCTGATCCTGGTAAGTGATTCCTCCAGATGTGATGGCCTAGACCAGGGAGTGTAGCACCGAATTCAGATTCAACAACTCTTTTGTTGAATGCCTATTATGTACCAGGCACTGTGCTGGGCGCTTTGGTCTACAATATCTCATTTAATCACCATAACGGCCATGGGAGGCAGGTGCTATTATTATCCCCAAGTTACAGGTGAAGATACCGAGGCTCAGAGAAGGCGAACTAGGTGGTGGAGGCAGGCCTCTAGAGCCCGGACTGACTGTGCCTCCAGGGTGAGTGCCTTTCAGACAGCCTGAGTTGGCCCGGTACAGTTTTCTACTCCCAGTCTCCTCATCTGTAAAATGAGCATAATAATTCCCACATCACAGGGCCGTCGTGGGGATGGAATGGGATAGTGTGTGTGCAAATGCTCTGCCAACTGTCAAACGCTTCTAGAAACAATAGTCCATACGGAACTCCCTTAAACAACATACCTTGTTGCACTTCACGCAATGCTTGGCAAATTTGGACTCATGGCAAGTCACGCAGTAGAAGTCCTCCCCTTTTGGGAAGAAGCTTCCAGAGCCGATGACTTGCTTGCAGTTGCTGCAGGTGAAGCAGTCTTTGTGCCAGACGGTCCCCTTGTACTCCACATTCTGATCTCCTGCAGGGGGAGGAAGCAATTGGATAGCCCCACTGATAGTGCTCTGCAGGGGGCTGCATCCACTCAACTCCAACGATGGGCCCTCCAGAGGTGAGGGAATGCAGGCCCTGCAGTTACTGGCCTCACGCTTCTCATGAACCTACCCGTGGGAGGTTTCTCAACAATGGCCTACTTGTGGGTGTGCCAACCCACATCTGTCGGGCAGGGGACCCCAGCTATAGTGTTTGAGGAATAGACACCCGAGACCCCACTCCCACACCCTTTGTGGACTTATCGAGATTCTATAAGGGATGGTCTGACCCAGAGTTACACCCTAAGGAAAAAGCATGCTTCCATCACTTACTCTACCCAAATGAGAAAGCGCTACATACTTTTCACTTCCTTTTCTTGCCACAGACAGTTCTCTCCAGTGGTCTTTAGTTTCCGAATGTGTGCGAGTGTGCGAGCATATATGTGTACGCATGTATACATATATATATATATGCGTGCATATATATGCTAAAAGCTAAAAGCAGCTCCCAGTAGCATTAGCCCCATCGTCCCAAGCAACCCCACATCATCTCTGCCCATACGCCTCCGCCCTGGCCACCCCAGGAGTGAGTATGGGCAGTACCTGCCACAATTGGCTTGAAGCAGCCCTTGCACTTGGGGGAGTCCTCGCGAGTGGTGCACTTGTTGCACAGGATCTTGTTGTCCTTGGACATAAAAGTCTCGTTGGCCAAGGGGTGCAGGCACTTGGCACAGCGGAAGCAGGTGTCGTGCCAGTAGCGGTTCTTATAGTGCACCTCCTGGAAACCAAGCGGGAGGGATGGGCTGCTGTGAGTGTTACAGGGGTGCTAGGAGGGGGGCAGGGGCCTACTACTGAGTTGGTACCACCCCTTACACCTCGGGATGCCCTGACGTGAATATTCTGAGAAACATGAAGGACACTGAGGCGAGGATGGAAGACTCACAGTTCCTGAAACAAGAGGAAGTAAAACCAACAAAGCTGGCATGGGCCGTGGCACTAGCCGTTCCTAGTGCCACACAGAGAGCTCAAGACACTGTCAAAGGAACAAGCACTAGAAGCAAGGATGGCTGGCTCCTGGGCCTGGGCCACTGTTTCCTTGTTCCGTGCCACTGCCTGTCCTGACTTCCACATGGGTAGCTGCAATGATGAGGAGGACTCGGGAGAGGGTGGGCTTTCTTTGGTCTCAGTCACAGGACAACCAACCTGTCCTGTCCCAGTGTTACCTTGGAGTCTGCACCGATGGGCTTGCGGCATTCCACACAGGTGTTGGCGCAGAACTTGTCAAAGCACTTCAGGCAGCAGTGGTGGCCATCCTTTTCCACGTACTTCTTCCCCTGCAGGGGGTCCCTGCAGTAGTGGCAGTCAAACTTCTCAGCCATGGTGCCCACCTTGTACCTGGAGGGACCTATGGGGACAAACAGAAAAAAACAAATGACGAATGGAAAGACCAGCATGCTGTGCCACAGAGGCTTCCGGGGAAAGCTGTGCCAGGCTGCACGGGACCTGCAGGCACCAAGGCCAGAGACACTTCACTAGACTCCTAGGAAAAAAAGCCCTTGAAGGTAGCTCCCCAGGGGCCAGAAGGCCAAAGGTCAGGGAAGTCCCTGGGGACTCAGGAGAAACCCCTGCTGGGATATCCCGCTGTGCTGCTTCATAGGACCCTGAGGGAGACAAGTGGATCAGAGCTTGTGTTGGCCTGACAGGGGCTCTGGGCAGTGCAGTGGCTCTGAGCAGTGATGTGAATGAGCGCAGGGGTGTGCCAGAGCAGCCAAGAGAGAAGGAACTGTTTTACATAAAGGGACACACAGGTTTAGGCGCAGTCTGCATGCAGCAACTGCGGGCTGGAGTGGGGTGGGGGGTGGGGGGCAGATGCTCAGCCCAGTCACAGGCTAACTGGCTGACTCAGCTGGCTTGTGGAGGAGGGAGGTGCCCAGACCCTCTGCTTTACGGGCTACATTCTAGAGCAGTGGTGGCCAACCGGTGGTCCGTGGACCACCAGTCCGTGAAGTCCAAAAGGTTGGTGACCATTGTTCAAGACAGTAAGCCAGAAACCTCCCTGCCAGCTTCCAGCTCCTCCTCCATAACTTCTTAGCAGGGTGGAGGGTGGGGGGTGGGAGGTGGTATACCATCCTCTGGAAGTCTCACTTTCCTCCTGTCTGTAAAATTCAGTTCATCTGAACAAAGACTTATTGCTGTCTCTAGACAATGCTAGGCACCCAAGCAATCCTTATTAACTGGCTTAAAATGCCTGCATTAACTTTAACTCTGGCAGAACACTTTTATACCCTACAGAGTTTTGTCCAAGGTAAACTGACTGACTTTTGGGACCTGGGCAAACAAGCAAGAGAAAATTTATTAAAGTGGCACTCTCAACTGGTACTGGCAAATTTTGCAACTGTGAGTTACTTGTCATAGTGATGTGCAGTTTTGGGACATGCCAAAATGAAATCCCCCTTTGTTCAAGCAAGTGAGAGGATGGATATAATCAATGAAGTGATACTATTCAGGACATTGGCTGTTTGAAAAATTGCAATTTTAAAGTAAAATCTGGGGGGGAAGGAAATAACTTATCAAAAGTGTTAAGCTGATTATTCCAATAACTTCTTCCACTGCCTTCATATGAACAAGTCCCCTCATCCCATCCTGACTGACCCCCACCCACCCCTAACTCTCGATCACCCACTTGCAATTACACACATTGCTAAGGCACCCTGTTAATCCCGTCATCAAAAAAGTACCACATGTATCTACAAGTTCCCAGCTTCTTAAATATATATTAACTTGTTTGTCTCTCCCTGAACAAGAAACTTACACAGACAAATAAACAGCAAGTATTTCATTTGCTCAGGAAACATGAGAATGGAGACTATTTGTCCAACTACCCACAGACATGGTTATTGTGCTAGCAGCTATCCCCAGCATAATTTAGAAAGAATTAAGGGAAAAGCAACGAACAGTTGCCCGATACTCACCGCAGCTCTTCCACTAACTGAACAGCCCCAAACTCTCTCTTTGGATCCCATTCCCAGCTTTTTTTTTTAAACAAACACATGTCCAAGTTGTTTGGATCTTGTTGCCATAGGCAACCAAATAGCAGAGTGTGAGCTAAGGAAACCACACCCTGTGTCTCAGACCCTGCCTCGGTGAAGGCTGGTGAACTGTCACTCAGAATTGGGTCAGTTTCTGAAGCCAGCCCAGCAAAAGAGGGAATCAGCCCACTGAACAAGCATCATGTTCTGAGCCAGCCCAGATCCAGCTTGTGCTGGCACACAGACAGACCTCTCATCTCCATAGAGCGATGATTGAAACATTCTTGGGCAAAGATAATTGCTTGAGACAGCTGTATCACAGCAGCGATTTATCAAGACCAGAGAATGGTTCTTACTACTACTTTCCCCCAAAAGGAAAGCAGGATGTTCCCTTACACAATTGAGTTAGAAATGAAAAGTAGAGAGTCCATCTCCTTGAACTATGCAGTTTACATAAGGCAGCTTTAAAACTGCCTTTAGCCTCAACATATAGAAAAAGGTGCCTGTCGCAGTGATAGCATGCTGAAAATCACTCTCCTACTTCATTCTTGCTGGTTCTTCACATGCCACATAAAATCTTTATCTTACTGGCTTTTTCCATATTGAAATTGTGCACTCCACAAAAATTTACTTTCTTAAAATCTCCAGTAACAGTAAATGCCAGGAAATTAAATGATCAGTGGCTCCTAAATGCCATTTGGCAGGAAATCAGAATCTGTAAGATTAGACTACACTGTCTAGTCTGGTTTAGCCCTTCAGACTATCCTCTCAGACCGTATTTGAGAATCCCTCCTCCCTTACCAAAGTCCCTATTTACAGAACAAAACTTTGAACATTACTCATTTTAATCTCACGCTCTTCTAGGCATCAAGAAGATGAAATAATCCATGGTTTCCCAATGAACATGGAAGTACCAGAGTGTATTGTACATGGAGTCACATTCAATGAAGTTGCTCACCACTTTTACCACTCCTACAAGGTCTTAACCCAAGCAAAGGGCAAATTAAATGAATCCATCCCAAGTTAATGATGTTTTGGAATACTAGCTTTAGGCAATATTTTTTCTTTCTTTCTGCAGTGTGAAAAATCCACCCTTTTAGAACTGATTTCCACAGTGGACTCAGCTTTTTTCTCTTTTAAAAAAAATCCTCACCTGAGGATATGTTTTTCATCGATTCTAAAAAGAGAAGAAGGGAGAGGGGAGTGAGGGAGAGAGAGAGAAAACATTGATGTGTAAGAGAAACATCAATCAGTTCCCTCCCGTACATGCCCGACCGGGATCAAATCCACAACCTGGGTATGTGCCCTGACTAAAAATCGAACCCATGACCCTTCGGTGCATGGGAAGATGTCCAACCAACTGAGCCACACCAGCCAGGGCAAGCCTTTTTCATATGTGTGGAAACACTTATTTGTCAAGATAAAATAGGTACTTCTACAAAACACTGGGGGGTAGGGGAGGCTGGGGGAAGGGCAGGGGAAAAAAAGAAATATATGTACTAATCTTTGTAATATTCTATGTAATAAAAAAATGGGGGGGAAAATAGGCACTTCTAGGAATGTTGGCTTTATTGCTTAATAAGTGACAGGCTGGAAATACTTAAAGCAAGTTAACAATGTCGATGGCAAATTTGTAAACTTTAGTACTCTTTTGCAATAAATCCAATTAAGTGGAACCCGGCAACCCAAATTAGCTTACCTCGTGTTTTTCTAACCTTATGATTATTTGGTCTCAAACTATTTCAAACTGTCACACAGTGTGCTTAGGAGGAAGCTGGAATAATACATTCCTGCTGATGAGATAGTTACCATGTTAAAACTTTGCATAAAATATGAACGATGTGTACAAGAGCAAAATATTTTGTCACCACTTATCTTCAAAGAGGTTAACAACTCTAAGAGCTTATAAATGACAACACGGAGAGCTTCCGAAAAGACAGAAAATACCCAGATTTGTGGGCTCCATCGAAATGAGCTATAGTTAGGCACTGACTTCATGATGAGAGAAAAGCTTTGTACTTTCTTTTCCCTTTGTTGTAAGTAAGAGAATAGAGAAAAATGATGGAATTGATCTTTTCTCTTTGGGGCTCTCTTTAATCTTAATTAATGACATATGCTGAGGTGTTTATCTCTGAGGGAACAATTTTTATCCCTTTAGCAATTTCTAAGTACATGAAATCTGAAGACTTTTAACCTCCCCAAACTTCCAGACGTTTGCCTTGACCTAGTGCTGTTATCTGGGGAAGGGCATGTCATCAATCATTAAATGAGACTTGGATACATACAACTACAGAACTGCTTCCCTTCCTGCCTATCTCTGTCCAGGCCATGTTTGCCGTAGGGTAGCTCTCTAATTTTAACCTCACAGTGCGGCCCTCATCTGGACATGGTGATGAGGTTTCTCTATCACAGAAAAGTTTGCCAATATATTAGGAGCTCCAGGAACCTAATTCAGGGCCTTGTATACACAAGTAACACAGTACATGCCTATTGACTGACAGGTGGAGATAAGTCACCACCATTAAAAGCTTTTAAAACGTCTTGTATTAAAAGCATTTTGTAACAAATATTTCTGTTTTGGAAAATCAGGGGCAGCTCCTGTGACCCTAAGGCGCTGACATCTAACCGACAGTCCTTTATAGACTTAGTAGGTTAGAATGCAGTTGGAAATGTAACTGGGCGATCAAGTTTTAGATATTTATTCCAAGGTGGTGGCCTGACTTTCATGCTGTGCCTGCTTCAAAAGCCACATCATTCTTCACTTAATAAACAAGCTTCCTCTTTCAGAAAATTCCTGAACAACATCCAACATGCTGTTAGGTGCCTACATAAACCTCAGTATATCAATAAAACATTTTGGGTTTTTATTTAGTCATGCACATATATAAATAATATAACATTGCAACTGTTTTTTACTATAAATCTCTCAGAAAAATTCTATTTGTATTTAATAATCTTGCTTGTATTTTTGTGTGTATTTTCTCACATATTTCATACTAATGTTCATTTCCCCCTCCTGCCTAAGTGGCTCAAAATAAGAATATTTAAGGAAAAAGTGAATATTGTAACTAGGTAGCATTTTTCTAACTAAGCACTTTCTCTGAGTGGTATAATGTACAGTGTAAACAGTGAACAGCATCCCGAATGGAAAAAAAAGAGTTCAGTCTATTTCTGGTCTGTTAATTGCTAAGTCCAACATACCAGTATGTTAGTCACTCTGTGTATAAATATTGGCTTCTAAAGAAAGGGTATATGGCTTTCCTGAGAACATTCAACAAATGGAATGGAGCCTTACCAGATGAATAAGACCCTTGTTTAATAGACATGCTCACGCACCTGGGGGTGTCGTCAGACATTTGGGAATAAATGCCTAAGTAGCTGGAATGGGGCGAAGTTCATGAGTCATGGTTGAAAAGTAGTCTTTCATAGAATTTCATAGAAAATCAGAAAGTGTTTTTTCCCTTAAAAACAGAATGTGTGCAGAATGATTCAATGTTATTAACAACTTCACTTGTACACTGCATTTAGGGAAAAAAACATAAATCTCTTCTGGATCACTGAAAGACAGGTAACACAATTCAAATTATATCTGGTATCAGGAGGGTTAGAGATTATTAAACAAAAAATTATGTCACTGAACTTCCACTAGGTCAGATTCTATTCTAGCGCTATTTTGTTCATAGTTGAAGCTTTTCTTAACATTTTTTAAATTGATGGGGGGGGGGGTATGGGGGGATCTTGACTGGTTGCTTCGCACACATACCCCAACCTAGGATCAAATCTGCAATCTGGGTATGTGCCCTAACCTGGAATTGAACCCACCAGCTTTTGGTGCACGGGGCAACACTCCAACCAACTGAGCCACCTGGCCAGGGCGAAGCTTTCCTTAATGTTGTATACATTACGTGCAGCATGTTCTGTCTTCCCTATAGGAAAAAAGCACTTCTAACCCGACAGCAATAGAACATGTGTTTTTAGTTTCTCTAGCTGTGGTGAAGCAGTAGGCAGTTATTTAGTGGTAATTAAAAGTACAAAACATTCAGCTTCACCCTCAACCAAATCTTCTGACTACCATTTTTTTTCAGTTATTTAAAGCCAATCCAGTTTGATTATTCCCTCTCACCTCACCTTTTCATTTTCCACCCCTGCCCTGAGAATGGCCTCCTGGGGCTGTGTAACCAGCTGGTGGAGTGAATTAATGGCTGCACAGCTTGGCAAACGATATTACTTCCCTCTCACCCATACCCCACCCACTCAACTGGAAAGGCCAAAGGGTATAGGATTTAAATCTACATAATTTTGTAGACTGTAAGTGTTCAATAATAAAAGTATAAATTCTTGTCCTTGAACTGTCCTCTCAGTATGGGGATGGTCACTAAAAACGGATTCTGATCCAGTTTTGTCCACACAAAGCCCATTTTAGGGCAATGTGGATTTTCCTTCTGTGAGGACTTCTCTCTCCTTTGCTTTCACGGACATAAGGACCCAAGGCAATACAAAACAATAGTTCCTGATTTAAAAACCCATCTAAAAGGTGGCAATTAGTTTGTCTAATTTACACAGTTATAGCCTCCAGATTTAAGCAACAATAAAGTTAGGGTTGGGTGCAATTTAAACACGCTTGAGTGTGCTATAATTATGTCACCTTTTAAATATAATATATCCCTATTTTGTCACGTAATTAGCAAATAAAATGTGGAGTTACTCTACCAGTTAACATGCATTCAAGACCCAGTGGAACAACTAGTACAGCTGAATAGTGTGCCTACACTCAGAGAATGTGTATGCTGGCCCATTACCATAATCTCAGGCATGCGGTGCCATGTTTGTAAAATGGCTCCTGTGAGGAGTGGGGAAAAACAAATAGCTCTTGAACTCTTGAACAAGGAATACACTGCATACTAATTAATTAAAGTAGGAAGTTCTATTGCAGCACATTCGTTTTAAAACACCAAAGGAGACATTTCTAAACTATTCCCATTGTTTAAATTTTGAGAGGTAATCACAAGTTTGCAAAAACAATTTTTCTAAAAGACTGCCACTGATAATTACTTTGTCCCTTAATCTGAAAACTGGGAGACAGGACAAAGTGCCTGGTTTCTAAGAAAGGGAACCGTTACTTAGGGAGAGGGCAACAAAGCAACAACAACATTCCAAACTTTGGAGGAGAGACAGGCAGCAGGCTGACGACAGAGAAACGGTCATTCTGAGGAGATTGCCTGTCCTTTAGTCCTTTGACCCCTATTCCGCGGTGTCTTGTCCATGGCCAAAAAGTTTCCTTAACATCACATTATAAAACAAGATGAAGACTCTTAGAGTAATGACAGTCTGGAGGTTCTGAAATTTTGCCCCTTTCCAATTAATAATCTAAGTGTAATAGCAAAAGGATCATAGCTGTTTCTTAAGGAAGATTAAAAACATTGTTCAGAAAAGGTGAAGATAGGTGGTAAGTTATTATGGAATTTCTTAGTTATAAATATTTCTCCTTCAGCACCATATTCAATTGACCTTTTCCCAAACACCTTAATTTTCATTTAAAGCACTGTCAAGATAAGGATTTGTATCTTATATATCACCAAAAATTTCTAACCAAAAAAACCTTCTGTCTTCACACAATTTCTTACAGTTTCATAAAATGTCCTGAAAATGTACAATATAGTAAAACATTTATTTTTTTATAAAATAAGCCACTCAAACTGCTAATTTTACTAGAATAAGAATGATATTTTGTCTTTAAAACAGCATCAGAAGGCAAGGACAGAACAGAGATGAGCAATGTCTTATTTACTATTTAGACAACACTAAATTCATTTAACCAAAAAGTATCTTTTAGTCAAATGATGGATTTACTGCCCGAGAAAACTTGTGCTCAGTAGAAGATAAAGAATCTGAAGCTTTTACCTGAGTGTCTATGGGAAGCCATGGCTCAGAGACCAAGTTCAGGAGCAGTACCTAGACCAGTCCTCCCTGGACCCCAGCTGATAAGGCTCTGGCTCCTTTGTGAACATACATTTAAGGGGAAGCGGCTAACACAAAAATAACCGAGAGCAGATGTCCCACCCCTCCCCAGAGATCACAACCTTAATCCCACTAGAAAATTCTTAACCATTTTAGGTGATCCAAGGGAGAAGAATAGAACCCAGTAAAAATACCAAACACTACATATAAATACCTGTGGGGCTACTCAGCATCCAAATTAGCTCCAGAGTCAGAGAGGCCACATAGAAAGTCATCCCTGTACCGGAATAAAATTTGGACTCAGCTATGGCATAGCTTAACACTGAGCCACCCTTGTTAACTCACTTTATATGCCTAAAGAGCTTGCATTTGGCCCTACAGAGAATTCATTTTTGTGCCATTACTGATAAAAGTAATTATAAGAGATAGACTTACGTTACTAGTATAATTGAAAGGAATTAGACAGTATGAATACAGAGACCACAGGCATTATCTATGTCCTCCTTGATATGTACCAGGTTAGCAGAATTACTGAAAAGAACAATTCTAGCCACACATCTCCTTAGTATCAGACAGAGCAAGGAAGAATAGAGACAAACACCCCTATCTTGCTTTTCACTGCAGGGACAATAAAAGGGAAAACATGGATGGATCTCAGAGAGAAGGTAGGGGAGGGTGAGGTAAGGAGGAGAGATCGACCAAAAGGCTTGTATGCATGCATAGAAGTCAGGGGATGGAGGGCAAAGGGGGATAAGGACACATATGTAATACCTTAATCAATAAAGAAAAAAAATATGGATGGAAGTGATAACGGCAACCTATCATGCTGTAATAGCTCAACAGACCATCTGACGGCTGGAGGCTGGTCACTAGGAACCAACTGTAGGAAAAGCCACAGGATGGCTGTTAATTCCCTCGATGACCCCCTGGCCCTGTGCCTTCTCTGGCCCTATCCCTGCTCCCCGCCCCCCCACGCTGTCACTCCCTTTAACTATAGCCTCATTGGCCTCCAAGCCCTCCCTTGCACCCTCCAGACACGCCCCACCTCAGGGTCCCAACACTGATTTCCTCAGCACAAAGCCTCTCCCAGTTGCTCCTCTGTTTCCTCAAGGCTTTACTCCAAGTCACTGTTTTAGTGATGTCTTATTTGACCACCTCATTTAACACTTTAACCATGCTCCCTGCCCTGGTGTTTCCTACCCCCTTCCTCAATTTGTTCCCCACAATAAATTATTTGTTGTAAAAAAAATAATTAAAAGAAGCAAAAAGTGTTAATCAAGCCTCACAAAAAATCAAAACATAGTCCCACCTGGAACCCTAAAAATGGCTTTGGCCACTGAAGTTCAAGGAAGGCAGCTAACCTTCACTCTCTAATAGGCCCTGGGCTTAGTACCTTATAGACAGTCTCGTCTAGTGCATGCCATTGATTTTGCCCTATGCATACATCTCCCCTACCAGGGTGAGGGATGGGAATATGCTTTACTTGTCTCCCTATTCCCAGCACATAGCAGGTAAGCAATACGAGCTTCATGGATAAATGAATGTGTGCTTCACAATTCTTATGCTCTTCAAACGTTTAGTGAAAAATTAATCTGAAAGACAGCTGAAATTGTCAGGATCTCCTAGTTAGCTGGAAAAAAAAAATGGCATAACACTAAAAGCCATTATATGTAAAAGGCAAATTGCATGATAATGTTAAAAAGCAAGCTCTCCCCCAAGATTCTCTAGCCTCTTTCTTATCCAGCCTGATTGCATTATAGCTGGGAGCTTGGCCAGTCTAAACAATACCACGCCCCTAAAATAAACTTCAACTTTCCACCCTGAGGAAGTTCTCTATTTTATTAGATGAGTAACCTTTATGAACCCCAAATTTTAGATTTCATTGAGGTACATTTTTAGGTAGAGCCAAGGTATTTTTATGCCCCTCTTGTAGTGCTGTGAGCAATAAAAGTAGGGTGCCAATGCTTTCCTCTAAGAAGTCAATTCTAGTTTCAAGCCACGCATCAAGAGGTGTATTCTTTTAGCACGCGTGGTGGTTCCAGCCATCTGATCATTCTGAAAAGCAACTGAATATGGACAGAGTGACTGCCTTATGAGGTTAGCACATCAACATAAATCTATTTTGCCTGAAACACAGGAGAAAACACAAAAACAAGAGCATTATTTCCTGACCATTAATTAATTAAGTCAACCACGGCAAGTCAGTGTGAACTGGGAGCTTGGCCCTACAATAGCACCTATTCTATATGCAGTTTACTTCAACCGGGTTAAGTCTGCCTTCCTGAAAAATTCCTGAAGCATGAGCACAGCCTGCTCTTACCCCCATGCCCATGTCCTCAAATCACAAAACCATAACTTTCACAAAACCAAAACACAGAAGGCCCTTTGTGAGGCGAAACACAATTTTTCAGTGAGAATAGCTGGTAAGTTTGCCCTGTCTTGGGTCAGTAGTTCAGAAACCTCGCTGGTTATTTAGCACACACCCAAACAATCACTGGTTTTATTAGCCTCTGAGCCAACTTCATTACACATTAACAGTATGATGTTAATAATATCCTTAATAATCACTGAACTGTTTACAAAGCACCTTTGTATACTGTTGGTGGAGCTGGCTGGTGTTTGATTAACAAATCTCTTCAGTGTCTGAAGGCCACATTTCAGACCTTTTAGTCTTTCACACTCCAGTGTACATCTGGATGATTTTTCAGTGAGTGTTAAGGCATCCAAAGTCCTAAGCTCCCTCTTGCATATGATCCTCTGAGAACCATTTACTTCAGAGGTTATATACACATTCTTGTCTTCCAGCAACTCAGCAGTTACGTTTTGATCTACCCTTGGGCCCCACCTGTAGATGATACCACCCTATCCATCTATGTATCTTATAAGATGAATACTTATGGAACAGTTGTCCTACTATGTGGTGCAGGGTATTTTGCTATTCACAGAGAGTGAAAGACACAGTCCTTCCTTCCGAGTGTACCGAGATCAATATAAAATAACTGTCAGGCAAGGCAGAGCACGAGATAAAAAGTGGTACTGAGATTTATCACAGGCAGCAATCACATCAGCTTTGGGGGGGTTCAGACAAGACTTGGTGAATGTGGTAATATTTGACTGGTCCCTGAAGAATGGGTAAGACTTTAGCACAAGGAGAAGAGGAGAGAGAATTCCACGAAAAAGTACAGTGTGAGCAAAGGTATGAGAAGAACAAAGGGGCTTCTCCAGAAGTAGGACACGGACCAGCATAGGAGCATCCCAAGCTACAAAGGAAGGGAAAGCCAGAGTGTGAAGGGCCTTTTTTGCAATTGGCATAAGGGAAGGGTGAGATTAGGATAATGGAACCAGTAATAAGAAGGGTGGATCCTGGAGAAGAAAGTCAGGTAGCAGGGAAAGTCAAGAAGGTATTGTGGTTGTCCAGATGAGATGTAAGAGAGGACTGAATGAATGAGAACAACAATGGCAATGGGCATGGAAAGGAAAGAAGGGTTTGTAAGGGCTCCTGTGGGGCAGGACTGACAGGACAGGTTTGATGTATTGAAGGGGAAGGAGCTCGTGTTCCCTTATTTGGTGATTCTGGGTGATCTGGGAAATCATGGGGAATTTGAGAAGTGGCACTGGTGGGGGGAAGAGTGGTGCTTTATAATAAGGTTCTGAAATGTCAATAACTAAACCCCATTAATGGGATCCAAGTTGTGAAGTCAAGAGAGAAATAGGGCTGCTGGTGAGGTTACGGTGGAATCACATTTGTGGAGATTCTTCCACTGCGATCTAATCCCAGCCTCTCTACCTCAGAAACACCACAGGGAGGATCAAACTTCCAAAGTTCAAAGTGGTGCAATCTAAGAGGAAAATGCGGCAAATTCAATAGCCTAGTTGGCCCACGCCTCAAAGTTCTTAGTTCACAGGTTGGCTTGTGATCACCCTTCTCCCTTTATTATATTTTTCGTTTACCAAAGAAATTTCCAAATGATTTAAAACTTCTTCAGACAATTACGGGTCTGCCAATGGGTCATGGCAAAGGCAAGAGGCTGATGACAATCTGGAATGGAGTCTTTGTGGGTTTATCAGTGGTTTGATTTCCATTTTTTTACATTATTCTTCCCCTCATGCCTACTATTAATGTTAATACAGTGCAAGTTTTCTCTCAACATAACTTTGTCCGACTACTAGTCCCTTCGCCAACAATTTTACTGAGTGACTCCAACTACGAGATTAGGCATCTAGTCATGTACTATGATATGATGGGATTCGATGCTGAGCTCTCCCAAGTATTTCTTGTCCTATGTGCTCTTGCCATCTCATGTTCCTGTCAATCTTTAGGGTGGGAAGAGTACTTTTTCTTACTGACTAATCAACTTTTGCAAAGTCACTGCTTAAATGTCACAATTCAGGGCATATCTGTCAGAGTAAAACAAGGGAGCCCCGCCAGAACCACCCAAGGAGCAATCTCATGCAAGATCCAAACGAAAGCAAAGCTGGAATTCTTCCTCCCCAAATGGTCTCTGAGTTTCAGAGCAAAGAAAAGGGCAGCTATGAAAGGGTAAGAGCTGTTACAAATGAGTTTAGATACATGAAACAGAGAACTCGGCAAACTGCAAAGCACCTTGAAAATGCTAATTTATTCCACTAAAGACATGTTCGTTTCCCAATTAACTGGGCTTTAAAAGGTTTCTTTGTAATATTCACACAGAGATTAAGAATTTAAACATGTACCATGGCTTTTGCCACCTGATTTTTGGAAATTTCATCCCATGATGACTCATAACAGTTTCAAATGTCTACAGTCCTCAAAGTCAGACCCTTCCTATATTGCTATGAGACTCACCAAGATGTATGAACTATCCCAACCATATCCTACAGATATGTTTATGGGCCTCTAACCAGAAATCACCATCAGAACAACACTGAACAAATGACTTTCAAAGCAAGCCGCTATATGATCTCAGGTTTTTTACAAAAATAAAGTGGCACTTAAGAAAGAAGACACAGAGAAAAATGATAGAAGAAAAGAAACAGAAAACAGAGTTTTAGGAGGAAATACATAATACACATACAGAATCTCAGATCAAGGGAAAATAAATGTATCAGGAACCTGAGAAGCGGGTAAGGATAAATCTGTCGTGTTTTAGGTGTTAAAATTCTCTTCCAGTCTATTTCTACCACCCACTTGTGATATATCTGTTTTATTTCCATGTTGCCATGTGCCATGACTCAAAACACCCTTTCAATTATGCTAAGTCCTGGCATTCACCAAGCCCACCTGTTGTGGACATTTCAAGCCTCTGATAGATGCTTGAGGGCTAAATGTGCATTACACTAGTCTATGATGTACCAAGTAGATTAATATTCAGTAACAGGACATAAAACAGCAAATCAAATAAGCTTTAATCTCTTTATTTTTTTAAACATTTATTGTTGAGGGTATTACAGATGTCCTCCCTTTTTCCCCCATTGCCCCCTCCAACTGGTTTGCACCCTGCCCCAAGCCTTTACAACCCTATTGACTGTGTCCATAGGTAATGCATACATGCATATAAATTCTTTGGTTAACCTCTCCCACCTCCCTCCCCCATTCTCTCTGAGGTCCCTCAGTCTGTTCCATGTTTCCATGCCTCTGTTTCTATTTAATTCATCAATTTATTTTGTTCATTAAATTCCTCATTCTTTTATTTTGATTTTTAGATTCAATTGTTGATAAATATGCACTTATTGCCATTTTATTGTTCATATTTTTCTTTTATTTCTTCCTCTTCCTCCTCCTCCTCCTCCTCCTCCCTTTCCATTTTCCCTTCTCCACCTCCCTGTTTTCCTCCTCCTCCCCTTCCCCCTTCTTCTCCTTCTCCTTCTTCTTCCATTTTCTTCAAAAATACCCTTTAACATTTCATGTAACACTGGTTTGATGGTGGTGAACTCCTTTAGCTTTTCCTTGTCTCGGAAGCTCTTTATCAGACCTTCAATTCTAAATGATAGCTTTGCTGGGTAGACTAATCTTGGTTGTAGGTCCTTGCTTTTCATCACACTGAGTATTTCTTGCCACTCCCTTCTGGCCTGCAAAGTCTGTTGAGAAACCAGCTGACAGTCATATACACATTCCCTTGTATGTAACTGCTTTTCTTTTGCTGCTTTTCAAATTCTCTTTGTCTTTAACCTCTGGCATTTTAATTATTATGTGTCTTGGTGTGGGCCTCTTTGGGTTCCTCTTGTTTGGGATTCTATGCACTTCCTGGACTTGTATGTCTATTTCTTTCCCAAGGTAAGGGAAGTTTTCTGTCATTTTTTCAAATAGATTTTCAATTTATTCCTCCTTCTCTTCTTCTGGCACCTGCATGATACAAATGTTGGTACATTTGAAGTTGTCCCAAAGGCTCCTTACACTGTCTTATTTTTTGATTCTTTTTTTCTTTTTGCTGTTCTGATTGGTGTTTTTTGCTTTCTTATATTCCAAATTCTTAATTTGATTCTTAGTGTCCTCTACTGTTGATCCCCATGCAAATTATTCTTTATTTCAGTTAGTGTATGCTTCATTTCTGACTTGTCCTTTTTTATGTTGTTGATATTCTCACTAATTTCCTTAAAATTCTCATTAGTCCCTTGAGCATCCTTATAACCATTGTTTTGCACTCTGTATCTTGTAGTTTTCTTGCTTCTAATTCATTTAGTTCTTTTTCTGGAGATTTCTTCTGTTCTTTAATTTATGACATGCTATCTCTGCATTTTGGCTGCTTCCCTGTGTTTGTTTCTATGTATTAGGTAGATATACTATGTCTCCCAGACTTCGTAGATAGGCCTTGTGTGGTAGATGTCCTGTAGGGCCCAGTGGCTCAGCCTCCCCAGTCACCTGAGCTGGGCACCCTAGGTGCACCCCGTGTGGACTGTGTGCACTGTCCTATTGTAGTTGAGCCTTGATTTATGTTGGCATCACTGGGAGAGATTGAGCCCCAGGCCAATCAGTTTCAAAGATCAGCTGCAACTACAACTGAAAAGCTGCTATACAGCAGTTAACGTTATAGAGCAGTGGGGCTTGCTTACCAAGTACACTGCTTGGGTGTGTTACTTGTGGAGGTAGTAAGGTTGTAGTCCTGTGTGGTTGAAGTTGACCACCTGGTGCACTGTCTCTGGGGCCTCCGAGGATGTGTAAAGTCAACCTCTTCCTGTGCCTTGCCCAGGACACCCAGCATGAGCTACAAAGTAATTAGCAGATGGCTGCTACTTGTGTTGAGCTTGGAGGTGCCCAGGAGAGGCAACCTGTAAACCAGGGTGGGCTGCTGCTAGTGCTGGGCCTGGGGCCACTTATTGAGAGGTATGGGGCTTGCTGATGCCAGCTGTTGCTTTTTTGGGAGATTTTAGGAAAGTCCAAAGCATGAGGCAAGAGAGGCTAGTTGTGTAGGAAAAGCACTGGAAATGGTTTGAATAAGCCTGTAAGTAGGGACGGGTGGGGTCTCAGGGAATCACCAGGGTAGAGTGAAAAGTGTGAGTCAGGTTAATGGAGATTCAGATATGGCACAGCCTGTCAGCTCTATGGCAGGGAGGGCTCAGCAAAGGATCATTGGCCTCTGCCAGTACTTCTATCTTGGAGAAAGCAGCCCTTTAGCTCTTGCCCTGATTCCAGACAAGTTAGTTCCTTCTCTAACATCTCAGGTTCCTTTCAAGCTGCTGCCCTAGCACTGGAGCTCAGAGGGTCCATGTATGGTCCCTTTAAGCGGAACTGCCGGGGACTTCTGCAGCCTCCTTGTCACTCAGCCACAATCCACACTGGTTTTTACAGATAGACTTCTCTTCCTGGCACTGGAACCCTGCCCTAGGGGCCTGGTGTGGGGCAGGGACCTCATGATCCTCAGAGAACCTCCACAGCTAAGATAACCTTCCCAATTTTAAACTGCCACACATGGGTATGGGACCAGCTGGTTCTGCAATTCCCCCCAGTCTCTGCCCCTCTTATCAGTCTCAATGTTCTTCTTCTTTAATTACCAGTGTTAGGACTTTAGTTCAGCTAGATTTCAGGTGATTCTGAATGATGGTTGTTCTGTATTTTAGTTGTAAATTCTGATGTGGTTGTGGGAAGTGGCGAGTACCACATTTACTCACACCACCATCTTCAATCTCTTTGTTATTTTTAAAAAATATAAATTCTTTATTGTTTAAAGTATTACATATATCTTCTTTTCCCCCATTGACCTCTCCCTAAGCCACTCCCACCCCAAGCACATGCCTTCACTTCCCTACTGTCTGTGTACATTGCAATCTCTTTATTCTTAAAACTCTAATGAAGATAGACTGCCTTGACCAGAGGTGTTATCTGAGTACCTCATGAGCCCTACACTTCTTGGTGTGAGATCTTCACTAGTAACATAAAATCTGTCTTCATTTACCAAGGGCTGTAATTAATGTTACCATATTATGCACTAGTAGTTTTTAATTCCCAAAGAGGAGACAGTGCCAGAATTCTGAGTAAAGGTTGGTAAAGGTGCACAGAAGCAGGACTGGGAGCACAGGAAAAGGGAAGAGATCTGGGTATCACTTAAAAGTCTACATTTTGTTAGGCAATAGGGTTGATTAATAGCAGGGGCAATCAGATTTCTAGAGGATTGAAAGTACCTAAGGTGAAAGCTTCACTTGGTCCCCATATGCCAAGTTTTCCCCAAAGGCCTTTATTTGTTTGTCTGAGCATTGTCTCAATCTAGATTTGAAGCAGATACTCAAGGAGGACCCAGAAGGTGGTCTGTAGTGATTAATGGCAAAGAAAGCAAACATGAATAACTTTCTGTGTTTGCAAGGACAGACACTATTATGTGAAAATAGCGGTAGATTAAAGGCAGACTAAAGGTAGACTAAAGGTAGATATTGTGTGTAGCCTGCCGTGAGGTCACTGCCTGAAAAGGTAGCTTGATTTTTCTGTCAGTTTGTGCATAGTCAGGTGGGGTCTGTGGGTGTTTCCATCTTCATAATGACTGCATAATGACAGAGATGGAAGCGATCTTAAGATACCATCTAGCCCAAACACCACATTTTATTACATGCAGAAACTAAGACACAGAGATGGGAAAGAACTTGCTTCACTATATTAAGAGAAGCTCCAGGTCTAGAACACGGGTGACTGGATTTCCAAGGCACTATTCCTTGCACCATATCAAGCTACTTCCAGCAAAGGCTCTTTACTTATGACAATGTAAAACCTAGGAATGCGGTTTATGGTAAATGGGGTTCACGGTCCCTTGACTTTGATAATCAGCAGCAGCAGCTAGATCACAGACCTCAAGACTAAGGGACAGTTGTATGATTTGTCAATGAACACTTTGCAGATTTTCTCATGCTACAGCAAAAGTCAAGTCAAAGAGATCATAAACTTCAGCTGAGATAACTGGGAAATGGCAGTTGATACAGAGCAAAGACAGATAAGGACAAGGTTGATAGAGGAGCAGAGGTTTTGACTAAACAGCTGACACTCCAGGAGCATGAATGAGTGATTTCAAAGCTCTTAAAAGTCAAGTAACACATTCACCACACCAGGCAGCAAGTACATGAACAGAAAAATAAGAACGCAAAATCCATCAAATAGAACTTGAAAAGGAGTCTGCATCTAGAGAGGCAGAAGCTACCAAAGGTCATGCACTTGAAAAGATAACATCACATATACCTCAAATTCCAATGCTGCTTCTTCATTTTCAAGCAGTGTGATACTCAAAGAGAACAAATATGTGAATATGTACCTAGTGTAAATAAGAACCGATTTCCTAAGGTATGGAAAACTAAACAAAGAGTGACAGTTATTATTCCATCCAATGGAGTTCAGATAAAGTAATTTCGACTCAAACACAGCTATTTTTGATTATTTACATGAAATAAATTAAAGTCTTAATTTTGTATAAGATTTGAACAACATTTTTCTAAGACAAATAATATGGAATTTGCTCTGAGAGTTTAGTATGGCTATATCTATTTTTTTTAAGTTACAAGGGAATATAGTATGGAGGCTAAGGTCATGGACTCTGGAGCCAGAAGGTTTAGACTTTAATCCTGCCTCCAACCCCTTACAGGTTGTGTGCAAGGAAGTGTTACTTAACTTCTCTGTGACTCAATTTGCTGATTTGTAGAATGGAAATAACAATAAATCTATATTAATTGGGGTTTTGGGAGAAATAAAGTAGTAAATATCTATAACATTTAGCACAGTAGCTGGCACAGAGTAAGCACAAAATGTTTTTATTCAATTACACTCTAAAATATGGATGTCCCAAGCAGAAGATCTCTGCAAAAGAGGAATTTATCCTCAAGTTTACCAGTTCACAAAGGATATGTGGAGAAGAGATAAGAGCTCACTCAGGATCTTGGCCAAGAGTCCAGCTGTAAGGGTTATGGGCCTGGGAATGCTTAGGGCACTAGAGAGCAATTATAAAAGTCCTAGTAACTCAGAGGAATCAGCCTCTGGTGGCAGGACAGCCTAAAGAAGAGAGAGCTGTATATCCCACACAGATAAAGAGGATTCAGGAGCAGATGACAGAGATCAAGGGAGAACAAAACTTGCTCTCTTGATCTTCTAGTGCAAATAAAAAGCCTGCTAGATCTAGGTCACCTTCTCAGGCATGGGATAACGAAGGCTCTTCTCTACATCCCTCCTATCAAGAAAGGGCCCAGTGAGTCCAAAGGATGATTAGACTTTCTAATACAATGAACAAGATCTCAAGTTGGCCTGAAGATCAATAGCAAAAAGAGGCTTACCTATACCATCAGAACAGTAGCTCCAGCCAAAATGTAGGTCAGTTTTGTACTATGTGAGTTAATTCTGAATGAATGCCAAAGATGCAGATATGAAAGACCCTGTCTTATTAAGCCACTTACAAGAAGGATCACAGCTCAGGTGAGGTAAGATTGCCTGTGAGAAGCCTTAACTTCAGTGGTCAGAGTAATGACTAAGGTCTCAAGGGTGGCAAACTAAAATATGCATTGAGTAATCCACTCCTAACCAAAGGTACACTGTGGTCAAGATGAATTCAAGTTAAAGCACCAGGAGTTGGAAAGACTGACAGAAGACCGGTATCTGACCAACCTATAGACAGGCTATATGCTAAATGGCAATTATTCTGTTGCATAACAATCTACAATGACCCAGAACCTATCAACAGTTAGTGACTAGGGGAAGAGAAGCTGTATTATTAGGTCCACTGATCTTACACAAGAGTCCAAAGCTAACCTGCTATCAGGAAGGGCTCCTTAAACCCTGTGACTCATCTCAACCCAAAACACAGAGAAGGGAACAGGGGCAGGACACCAGCCCAGGGAAGCAGGATAGGGGCAGGGGTCCTGGGATCCACTGTGGGGAGAGAAAGGAAAGACTAGTCCAAAAGATTCTCTGAGGTTCCTTCAAAACCCCCACAGCCTTCTCTCCTAGTGGCAGGGTTTGGGGAAAGCCTGCAGCTACAACATCTCAATCCCATATAATTCAAACTTCTTTATTCTGCCTAAAATTCTACCAAACTGGACTTCCTTTGGGTTAACAATAAAAGGAAAAGCTCACTGGTGTTAGTGAAAGCAGCTAAAGGATATGAAGTCCTCTGGAGTTATCAGTGATACTATTTTACAATGGAAGTATTTCTTAGATAGAAATTTAAGTTATTGTTTTATGTTCACAGTGAGACTTAGTTTACATGTTCATGACTTCACTTAGTTATTTTATAGTATGTTCATAAAGTTGTGCAACTATCACCCCTAATTCCAGAACAATTTCATCACCAAAAGAGAAACCCTGGACTTCTCAAGTAATCACTCGCTATCCGCCTACCCCTAGCCTCTGGCAAACACTAATCTACTTTCCATCTCCATGGATTTGCCTATTCTGGACATTTCGTATAAATGGGATCATACAAGCTGTGACCTTTTGTGGCTGGTTTCTTTAACATAGCATAATGTTTTCAGGGTTTGTGCATGTTGTAGGTGTGTCAACACATCATTCATTTTTATAGCTTAATAATACTCCATTGTACGGCTATATCACATTCTATTTTATTCACTCATCAGTTAATGGACATGAGTTGTTTCTACTTTGTAGTATGAATATTGCTGTGAACATTCTTTTTTTGTGTGTGGTTTTATTTCTTTTTCCCCTTTTTATTCAATGTATTAGGGTGTTATGGTTAACAAAATTATACAGGTTTCAGGTGCACAATCACACAACACATCATCTGTACATTGTATTGTGAGTTCACCACCCAATGTGGATTTCTTAAATGTTCCTCTCCTATCTCTGCCAAGACACTCACTTCCTCCTTCCATCAATAACAAATGATACTAGTGTCTTCTTATATTTCCAGAGATGCTGGACATATGAGAAACAGGTAGCTATACACGTTTTTCAAAAAAAAAAAAACAACCATAATGGTGATATACCATATACATACTTGTCTACACCCTGCCTTTTGTACTTAATATATTTTAGAGAATTTTCCATGTTAGTACATAGAGACTTTCTACTTAGTAACATGTATATAGTATCAATTATGTAGATATACCACAATTTATTTAATCAGTCCTTTATTTACAGACATTTAACTTGCTTATAGTGTGTTATTACAATGCTGTAAGAAATATACAAAATTTAAAATGATGGAATGGACCAACTAAAAAAAATGTAGTAAGTTGATTTAATCAGACTGCCTTCCTCTCACACCCAACAGGGTCAGCTGCCCTAAAAGAACAGAGTTGTGAAATTTACAAGGGAGGGGAGTGAGAAAAGGATAAAAGGATCTCAAGTGGATCAGGTAGCTCCCACCAAAGCTTACTGAAATGGCAGATTATTTTTGTTCATGCAGAGAATATGCCATCTGGAAATCCTATGCCAACTATGCTAAGGTTACCCTCAGTTAATAAACCACCCAGACAGGAAGTGGCTTTTGATTCCAAGTCTAGTGCTCTTTGCACCAAACCACAATGCCTTGCCAATAAGTTACAAAACAATAAAGTCAGTAAAATACTTATCCAGACAAAATGTACGTTTGCTCATACAGTGAGGGGTTGTGACAGACTAATGGCAATGAAGGATTTACCTCTCAAATTTTAGTGTTCATCATGCCTTTAGGTTAAAAAGCTATAAAGTACATGTGGTGTTTGACTTTCAAATATTCATGTTCTCTTTTTAATTTTAAAAAAAATGAACTGTGGCTTCTCAGCTGCGGATTATAATGGAGCAACCTGAGCTGGGCACAAGTCCTTTAGGACTATTAGACTGGCAGCATGTCAGTGATGCGTATCACCAACCAAGTGCACAGCTCTGATTCACAGGTCTGACCTTAACTGCCTGCTGGGAGAACAAAACACCACTCTCGTTCCTTATAGAAACCTGTCAGGGATTTTTCAACTTCATCTGTATCAGAGTTTTAACCCTGTAAGTGTTCCTTCTTTAAAGCAGAGGAGTCTGCTCAATGTCTGTAGTCTCAAAATCAGTCTTTTCTGAAATGGGCACTTGTTACTTAAAGGTCACATAACTAACTGAAGCCAGGTGACTCGTGTTCTATTTGTCACTGATTTACCAACTTAGATTGTACCTCCCCGTTTCTCTCAACAAACAAGAAAAAGAAATGTCATTAGCACTCTCGCTCCAATCTCACAGCTAACATGTAAAAAATTAATTCTTTGGATTTCAAGAAAAGGGTTTAATGTTTATAAATCAACTTAGTATATGCAAATCATTTTAAAACAGAACCAGTCAGAAATGAATACTATAACTGAAATTAAGAATACATTACAGGCAATCAACAGTGGAGTAGATGAAGCAGAGAATCAAATCAGAGATTTGGAAGATAAGGAAGCAGAAAACACCCAATCAGAACAACAAAAAGCAAAAAGAATCCAAAAAAACGAGGATAGTGTAAGAAGCCTCTGGGACAACTTCAAGCATACCAACATCCACATCGTGGGGCATACCAGAAGGCAAAGAGAGAAAGCAAGAAATTTAAAACCTATGTGAAAAAATAGCCCTGCCAGTGTGGCTCACTGGTTGAGCATCAACCCATGAACTAGGGAGTCACAGTTTGATTCCTGGTTGTGGGCTCAATCCCCAGTAGCAGGTATGAAGGAGGCAGCCAATCAATGATTATCTCATCAATCATGTTTCTCTCTCTCACTCCTTATCTTCCTCTCTATGAAATTAATTTTATATATATATGAAAGAAAACCTATGGGACAGAAAATTTTCCTAACTTGGTGAAGAAAATAGATATGCAAGTCCAAGAAGCACAGAGAATCCCAAGTAAGATGAATCCAGAGAGGCCCATGCCAAGACACATCATAAAATGCAAAGGGTTAAAGATAAAGAGAATCTTAAAAGCAGGAAAAGCAGTCAGTTACCTACAAGGGAGTTCCCATAAGACTGTCATCTGATTTCTCAACAGTAACTTTGCAAGCCAGAAGGGATTGGCAAGAAATATTCAAAGTGATGAAATGTAAGAACCTACAACCAAGATTACTCTACCTAACAAAGCTATTATTTAGAATCGAAAGACATAGAAACAACTTCCCAGGCAAAAAAGCTAAAGGAGTTCACCATCAGACCAGCATTATGTGAAATGTTAAAGGGTCTTCTTTAAGAGTAAGAAAAACAAAAATAAAAAATGTGAACAATAAAATGGCAATAAACACATATCTATCATCAACTGAATCTAAAAATCAAATTAGAAAACTGTGGTACATCTACACAATGGAATACTATGCTGCTGTAAAAAAAGAAGGAATTCTTACCATTTGCAATAACATGGATGGAACTGGAGAGCATTATGCTAAGCAAAATAAGCCACTCAGTGAAAGAAAAATACCACGTGATCTCACTTATTTATGGATAATAAAGACCATTATAAACTGATGAACAAAAATACAGAGGCAGAGCAGCATCGAACAGACTATCAAACTACAGCAGGAAGGCTGAGGAGGGTTATGGGGGGTGTTAAGAGATCAACTGAAGGACTTGTATGCATGCATATAAGCATAATCAATGGACACAAGACACTGGAGGATAGGGGAGGCCAGAGGAAGGTTAAGGGGGAAAAAAAGGAGACATATGTAATACTCTTTGTAATACTTTAAGCAATAAAACAAAGTTAAAGAATAAAATAAACAGCCCTAACCGGTTTGGCTCAGTGGATAGAGCGTCAGCCTGCAGACTCAAGGGTCTCAGTTCGATTCCAGTCAAGGGCACATACCCAGTGGGGAGTGTTCAGGAGGCAGCTGATCAATGTTTCTCTCTCATCAATGTTTCTAACTCTCTGTCCACCTCCCTTCCTGTCTAAAAAATCAATAAAAAAATCTAAACTAATAAAAGCGTAATATTAAAATTAACCGTTTCTTTGGGACGGCCTAAGCCACGCCCACCAGCCTATCAGAGTGACTGTATGCAAATTAGCCCAGCCAAGATGGCGGAAGCCGCAGCCCTGGGCTCCACCATCTTGGGAGCCTGGGTCCTGGGAAGGTATCTGGCGCCCTGGGCCTCCAGATGCCTTCCCCGGCGGAGAAGCTTTCCGGGGAAGCGGGGACCAGCCTGGCGGGACCCTGTTGCCCCTGCTGGGAGGCCGATCCGGCTGGAACAGCCTTCCGGGGGAAGCGGAACCCCGCAGCCCCCGGCTGGGAGGCCGATCTGGTGGCCAGCAACACTGGAATGGCCTCCCAGGCGGAGAAGCCTGGGGAGTGGGGGGACCCCATGCCCCCTCCTGGGAAGCCTATGGGGTGGCCAGCGCCACTCCATTGCTTCCCAGGCAATGGCCCAGAGGGTCAGTGGGAGCTGTCGCCAGCCTGAAAACTGCCCTTGGCCCCTCATCCAGGCTTGCCACACCCTCTGGGGTGAGGATCTCCACTGGGGTGCTTGACCAGCCTGCAAACAGACATTGGCCCCTCACCCAGGCTGGCCAGGCACACCAGCAGGTGGCCATCCCCAGAGGGGTCCCAAGCTGTGAGAGGGCACAGGCCGGGCTGAGGGACCCCTCTCCCCCACCACCCGAGTGCACAAATTTTTGTGCACCGGGCCCCTAGTATGTAAATAAAATAAAATAAAATAAAATAAAATAAAATAAAATGAAATAAAATAAACAGGCAGAACAGAAATAGACTAATAGATGCAGAGAACATTTTGATGGTTGTCAGTCTAGGGGGAGTTGAGGGAATAGGTAAAAAAGGTGAAGGGATTATGAAGTACAAATTGGTTGTTACAGAATAGTCATGGGGATGTAAAGTACAGCATAAGGAATATAGTCAATAATAATATTCTTATAACTATGTATGGTGTCAGATGGGTGCAAGATTTATCGGGATGATCAGTTAGTAAGTCATATACTGTCTAATCACTGGGGTGTGTACCTGAAACTAATATAATAATGTATGTCAACTGTAATTGAAAAAAAATTAAGGACTATATACATATATGTGCATATATACACATACACACATATACAATTGGTCTTTCAACAACATGGGGGTTTGGGGTGCTGACTCCCATGCAGTCAAAAACCCACATATGACTTTTGACTCCCTCAAAATATTGCTATTAATAGCCTACTGTTGACCAGAAGCCTTACCAATAACATAAAACATCAATTAACATTTTTAAAGCTATATGTATTATATACTATATTCTTACAATATGCTAGAGAAAATGTTATTTAAAAATTATAAGAAAAAATACATTTACAGTATTTATTGAAAAAATTATCTGCATGCAGTGCAAACCTGTGTTGTTTGAGAGTCAACTATACATAAATCAGACTTTGTACTTAAGTAGGTAGTGTCTTCTAATTTTTCAAGTGGCTTTAATTTTTGACACGACTCACACAATTTTCACAATAAACACACACATTTATCATGCACCATAAAAATGTAGTAGCAGATCATTGTGAAAATACCAGCAATCTCCATGATAGGGATTCTCTCAATTTAGCCCAAGCTTTGAAAGATATAGAATTGAGAAAATGGTCATATGGGTATATTAGTTTTACTTAGGGTGTAGCTATTTAATCCTCTTGATATTTAGTTAATATTTAATTATTTGTAAAAGAACAAGTAGCTGGGAACAAATGTACAATAAGTAAGCTCCACATAATCTTAGTTCTTTGCTTTGATCTAAAAATCAAAAGCATACTTCTCTACATATTTGTAGTTGGTAATTTTAGTTGCTTTAAGTAACTGACATGGTTTATCCTTCATTCTTCACAAAGAGAATAACTTGGAAAGCTCTCAACGAAAGAAAAACATAAGCTAAGATAGCTAGAAGACTTTTATTCCAGAAAAATTAAGTAAAACAAGGAGCACTTTTTATGTACGATGTCAAAAGGGCTAAAGATTTAGTAACAACTTGAAAAAGTGAGTTAATCCCTTTGTAACACAGCCAAGACAGAGTTTATTTTCCTACTGTTATGATGGTAACTTAGAACACAGAGGACAACAATATCAAATATCAATTCCCTCCAGAGTTGTAACTTTCTAAATGTAGTAATTACTAATTTGCCAAGATTATCATTCAACATACAAATAATTTCTGCATAATAATTTGAATCTCTATGCCACTTTCTACATCAAGTCCTCAAATGCTGTCAAATAAAAATCAGTACTGCTTTCATGAAATAAGACTATAGGTGTTATAGTTAGATAAACTGAGACATTAAAAGATTAAGTGTCTTGCCTTAAGAGAGGGCAAGGTCAAGCTAAGAATAGAAGCTCAAGTACTGTCACCTGTCCTAATCATAAATCTAGGACACTTTATACCTTCCTGCTGGCAATGAGTACATAATCTAATCAATTTTTATGTGCTTTAAACATGTTTTGCAGTAAAATGAATTTTCCAAACTGATTTTTCAAAATATTTAATTAAGGGTGGCCCAATGTATATGGACTATAGATTGTACAGTATTCAGACACAAAACAAGTTTTTTCAAATAATATTAAATGTTAACATCTAAAAATTTATAAAATAATTCCAAAAGCTTGAGGCCTAACAGCAACTAGTTATAGTCTTAAACTCCTCTATTATACTATATGCAGTAAATCAGTTTTATTATCAGTGCTTATGGAACCATTACAGAACACGTTAGTCACTTTCTGAGATCAAAGAGCAAGTAAGTGGTAGAGGAATCAATCTTTGCAACCTAATAGTTTCTTCCAAGAACACAGTAAATATTACTCTGTGGTGCCAAGGAGTTTATATGGGTTTTAAATGGTAGTGTGTTTGCCTGTGGGGTTGGTAAAATGTTTACAACTCCTTATACATACGTTTTTTAAATTCATGATCTACTGACACATTCAAAATATATCTAGCCCAGCCAGTGTGTCGCCCATTTGGTTGAATGTCGTTCCATGAACCAGGTTGCCGGTTAGATTCCTAGTCAGGGCACATGCTAGGATTGTGGGTTCGATCCCCAGTAGG
>PVJC01002422.1:0-19675 GCA_004026665.1 Murina feae | reverse complement strand
TCTTCGAAAGTCCAGAGATTGGGAAGACAGCAGAGATCTGTTTCTACCCAAGCAACAGCAGCTAAAACTGAAGTGGAAATTACAGGATTAGCCCCATAAGGGAGTGGGGAGAACAGCTTGGGAAAGCTTGTAAGGGATCTCCTGCCAGCTAACTCAAGAGTGCAAGTGAAGATTTCCAGAGGAAATACACCAAACCAATCTAGTGGGCCAACGGAGAGTGTTTGGACATAATTCTGGGGATTGAGTATAAAGGGAAACAACAAGGAAGCTTTGTGAGAACGCAGGGAGTGCTTGCCACATATATAGGGCAGAAACCATGCACCAGCGTTTTAAATCTCCATCCTGGTCCTACTGTTCCAATGGTAACTAGAGTGTTTTTTAATAATTTGCATTTAACACCTTCATACCAGGGTTTGGGATCAAATCCAGCACAGACCAATTTAGTCCTCAGTTAACTTGCTCCTCTGCTTTCCAAATCCAATGGATTTTGCTGCAGTGACCAATATTGATGTTTATAACACTTTTTCATTTTTAAATGTATTTTTATTGTTGATAGTATAACATAACACCTTTAAAGATGATCCTCTCTCTAGAAGAACTGGAAGTTATTTGGCTCCTGTTTCAACGATGAAAACAAAATTTACAAGCATAATACTGCCCCCTCTTTATTAGGGGCCAGCAATATCTGAGTCATGATAAAGTTCAGATTTAAAAATAAACCAGTATTCTTCTCCAACTCCATACCAGAATTCCAGAATAATCTGTTATTTTTAAAAGAATGCTCCCAATTTTTCGCAGTAAAACCAACATGGACATTTATTTTACATCTTTCACAGGATTCAATGACAATTTACACAATTTGTGTAATGTTTGAAATGCCAGACTCCAAGTGTATACAACATATGAAGTTAACTGAAACCTCCATTTACTTTGCAATATATCAAAAATATAGATTGATGGATAGTTAGGTATATGATAAAAACAACTATAGTTAAGTGTTTTAATGGTAGACTCTTAATGATGGTTACACAGGTTTTCATTGAAAAATAATTTCAACTTTGAACATCTTCATAATAAAATGTCATAGGAAAAATAAAGATAAGCAAGCATTTAAAATATTGACTGCAGCCCTAGCTGGTTTGGCTCACTGTATAGAGTGTCGGGCCTATGGACTGAAGGATCCCAGTTTCGATTCCGATCAAGGGCACAGGCCTAGATTGCTGACTCGATCTCAGTAGGGGGCGTGCAGAAGGCAGCGGATCACTGATGTTTCTATCTCTCTCTCTCTCTCCCTCTCTGAAATCAACTTTTAAAAATAACAAAAACAATTGACTGCAGCTACACACAAGCAGGCATTGGCTTCCAAAAGGCATTTTAGACTACAGGTACAGAATGTGGACAGGTACAGAATGCGGTACAATCCAAATAAAGGGATCAAAGGGAGCACCACAGCCTCCAAGCAAAAGTAATCTGCCAAAGCTACTGTAAAGCTTTTTAGGCATAATCAAAGAAGCCATAAAAATCTCATAATTAACTACAACATTGCACACATGCATTTTCAGACTTATGTTGAGCAATTAGGGAACCTTTTTGAAGATTCCCTAATCCATTCACATAGCCCCACATGAGGGATAACACTGGAGCCAGCCTCCAGCCTCTTAACTACCTTTCCCCTTTTATGGTCATTTCAAGTTGAAAGCATATACTCATCTGTTTCCAAATTTCTAAAGGTACTAGAAAAAAAAATCTAAATATAACAGATGGGTAAGTGCTCATGGTAACTGGAAACCAAAACGTAACTTCAGCTTTCGCAGGCCAGTTCTTAACACCATGGCTTTAGTGTAATGGTCTTGCTGAAGACCTTTTGTCTTTATTCCCACAACAGAAACATTACCCTGGCTTTGATGGATGGCAAATAAGTGTTATTCAAAACTGTATTTTAGGCTGATATTAATAATCTTTACTTATTTTTTAAATATATTTTATTGATTTTTTACAGAGAGGAAAGGAGATAGAGAGTTAGAAACATCAATGAGAGAGAAACACTGATCAGCTGCTTCCTGCACACTTCCAACTGGGGATGTGCCCGCAACCAAGGTACATGCCCCCTGAACGGAATCGAACCTGGGACCCTTGAGTCCGCAGGCCAACACTCTATCCACTGAGCAAAACCGGCCAGGGTAACCTTTACTTATTTTATAGTCAATCAGTAAGTATTCTCCAGTATGCTAACATTTACTATAAGACATAGTTGAAGTATATGTGTTGTTTTTTTATTAATTCTTTAAAATAGTTCAATACACTTTAAAAAATCTATTTCGAATGGTGGTAAACCTCTGAAACATTTCTATGAATTCTAGGGTTCTGTGGACTATCATGTGAAAACCACTACACTAGAAGGACCCTCTATTTCTATAGTTAGTGTTTATTTAATCCATGACCCTTAGGTAATATAAACAGCCACTAAACCCTCTCTAGACTTATATGTACGTATAACTAAGTGGTACCCCCGGGGTAACTTCCTGATTTGAATCTCTTTTTCCCTCCCTTACAGTAACTAACTCTAACATTCTGTGCCACTATCCTCAACCCCAAATCTCTGTATTTACTCATATAAACAAGACCATCCTTTTCCTAGACTGGCCTTCCAAGTTTCAACACAATGTGACCATGTGATGTAAAAGGAAAAGGGCAGAATGTTATGTGTTTGTATACTTGCTGGTAGTTAAAAGCAAACAAAAAATCCCCTGAGTCTGAAAACAGATTATTTCACATTCAACTTACCACCTCTTCTTAGCCACCACCAAAACCAATGTGAGAATCTTAGCAAATCTGATAGCAGCTCTAAGTTAAGTCAAAATTTAAACTACATAATCATATGCATAGTGAAGTATTTAGAGGTGAATTATACAGATGCCTACAGTTTACTTTGAAATGCATCCAAAATATTAAGATGGACCAATGGATGGATGGATATGTGATAAAGCAAATATAGTAAAATGTTTCACTGTAGAATTTGGGTGGTGGGAATATGAATGTTCACTTCAACTTTTCTGTTTGTAAAACTTCAAAATAAAATGTTGGGGAAAATGATGCCATGTGGTAGGAGTCATCATTCCCTTCAAGAACATGCTCCAGCTCTAGCCGGTTTGGCTCAGTGGATACAGCGTCGGTCTGCGGACTCAAGGGTCCCAGGTTCGATTCTGGCTAAGGGCATGTACCTTGGTTGCAGGCACATCCCCAGTGGGGAGTGTGCAGGAGGCAGCTGATCGATGTTTCTCTCTCATCGATGTTTCTAACTATCCCTTTCCCTTCCTCTCTGTAAAAAATCAATAAAATATATTTTAAAAAAAGAACATGCTCCAATGATGTCAGAATACTGACATTAGTGGAACAGAGTCAAGCAAAGTTCCTGAGATTTTCCTGTGTAACACCACAGAAAAGCTGTGGTTTGTAATTTATAAAATGCCTTTCACTTAATTAATTGTATCTTTAGTAAATGCCTACTAAGCTTCTGGCATTAAATAATAAATGATATGGAAGATACCAGAGAAAACATCAGTATACTTGCTCCCAAGGAAGCTTCCGGTTACCTGGGAAAAGCACAGGACAATTTAAGACAGTCATCCCAACCAAATCCTGACTCTTAGATTATCTTAGATTTTCCCTGTTAAAAAAACGGAAAATACCTATGGGAAGACCAGAGGTTTGGTCAATATCCTGTGTAAATCTACGAGGACTGACAATACAGAGGACATAGCTCAGAACATAAAGGATGGGCTAAAAATAACAGAACATGTATTGTTTTCAGGTTCAAACCCATCATGTGAGACCAATTCCAAGGGTGAAGCCCATCCTCTCCAATTAGTCAGCACTTGAACCACTTCAGTGAGCACCAGACACTATGGATTATGACTCCCCTAGCCCATGTATACTAACAACTACATAGGCAAAATCTCATTAGAATCCACAGAAAATGCCCCACCAGTTCTGGGAAAGAAATACTGGGAATATCTTAAGTAAATTATAAATTTATAACCCTAAAAATGCATAAAATGATCATATCACATGGTTTAAGAGATTATGCCCACACTTTCAAAGACCACAAATTCTCATCAAACTACCTGAAATCACTTAGGTGAAGAAATGTTAAACTAATTGTTTATCCAATAAACGGATATCCCTCATTGAGAAGTTGCTATACAAAGTGTGAAGCTTATCTGGCTGATAGGACAAGAGAATGAGGCTACTATTCTAAATACAGATTTACGTATTTCATCCTTTTTTATTTAAATTGATTTGATCCTTAGAGCTGTTTAAACAAAACTGAAACATTAACAGTTAAATAAACAAGAAAAGAAATTATAGCTATTATTAGCACAGCTCTCCATACCGGGCTTTCAACACATAAGGTTGATAAGAAAATAATGATAATGACAAGGATAACAGTAAAAGTGCTACTCCTTCTGCATCATCATTTAGGGCTTCAGCCCTTAACATTTTGATTTCTGTAAAAGTTTTGACCTCAGTAATGCTTATTGTACTGACCATAATAAAATTTATATGGTTTAGCTACGACCTTAACCTAACACATTTTCCAAGTTCAAGTAACAAGACACATTAGTCTAGGTTTCAAGCCCAGAACACCATGAGTATCCCACATTCATCTCATTGGGGGATGGCTTCACAAGTCTCTGCCCTATTAACGGAAGAACTGACAATGGAGAAAATCTTAAAATTAACTTCCACATACATTGAGTTTTATGATGTTAAAAATCTTTTTAAAAAATATATTTTATGGACTTTTTACAGAGAGGAAGGGAGAGGGACAGAGTCAGAAACATCGATGAGAGAGAAACATTGATCAGCTGCCTCCTGCACACACCCCACTGGGGATGTGCCCGCAACCACGGTACATGCCCTTGACCGGAATCAAACCTGGGACCTTTCAGTCCACAGGCCAACGCTCTATCCACTGAGCCAAACCGGTTAGGGCAATGTTAAAAATCTTAATAAGTATTCACAATTTCCTATTAGACTTGAACCAAACTTAATGACAGAGCTGAACTCTAATATTATATTGGTGAATAAATATGCAAGGACACTTAGGTCACTTCCCTTGCCTCAGCCTTTATATAATCCTTATCATTTGCTGATTCCTTTGTTCTGGTTTTAAAGAAAATGCACATATATGCGTTTGTCCCTAGAGAATATGAAGGGACTTGTAAATAAATATATTATCCATGAGTAAACAGAATATACACTAGCCTTAAGTAAAGTAAAGCACTCTCGATTTTGGATAAATTATTAAGTTTCTAAAACTGGAGTATCCTTGCAAATCTCAAAGGATCATATGGGAGAGGATAAAAAGTTTTAAAGGGTCATCTGAACTAACTGAAATCCAAGATGATGTTACTCTAGCTACCTTAAAGATCTTTATTTCACATCAATTGCGAATAGATGGAACACTAGATTTGAATGTCAGTGTCCAGATCTGACTTCTTCCATGGGAATCCTAGTCAAGCCCAATCTTTATTGTGGACTTCTACAGGACAGTTCAATACACTTGAATTCTGAAGCATGGTTTGAACACATATACGCAAGCAAATTTATAACCCTGTAATCGATAAAGGAGATACTTCTTAAAAATAAAATTGTAATATAAATCAATGTTCCCATTGATTTAATATTCTTATGAAAGGTTACCTTATAAAAAGTTCTTATATGCAGTTCATTCACATTAACTAAACATTTTATTTCATTGCAAAGAAAATTACTTCCTGGGGCCATTAGCAATGTTGTGTGCATGTATGTGTTTATCTAGAAGACTTCTCAGCTTTCTTTACAAGTGCTATATGTGAACTCTGATCGAAGACGGCATAAAAATAGAAGACTCTGGAGATTCTAATTTCCAAGAATCCAGTTAAGACCCTTTCTCTAAGTGGGGTAGTTTCTCTCCTAAAGTGAAAATGAATTCCTTCTAAATCAGAGGCTGGGAAAGTTAGGAGATGTACAAGAGGTCAAAATTAAGTCCATTAAATCCCAGCCCCAGATTTAGTCACCATAGAGACAGGGAAGATAAATAAACCAGTAACCTTAACAAATGTGCTGCACCTTTGCCAGACATATCTTTGACTTACCATTATTTTTACTTAAGTATCTTTCAGTCCAAACATAACTGATGATGAAGACTACAAAACCAAACAGAACTAGGCCCAAAAGAAATATGAACGCTCAAGCAGGCAAAGGGCAGGCAAGGAGTCAAGAGCTACCCCCTTCATAATGTGCTCTCCATTCCCCTTGAAAAACTATTGCAACATGAAGCTCCAGAGACAATGACATATGGGGAAAATATGTGGTGCTAAAGCCAGAGGAAACCATGTCAAAAAAGAAAAACAGACATGAAGTAACTAACTTAATTAAAGGAGAAAAGTATACTTACAGCAGGAAATAAGTATATCTGAAACAGGGACTGCAACTGGAGGGGAGGGGATGCTGAAAGAAGGCTCATGACACCAGAGTGAATTTTTGTTACTAATCTAAATGAAACCAGAAGATGAAATAAGCATTCCCTTGAATTACAGCTCCATTAAGGTTCTACCTCAGTGTACACCGAGTCTAGATATAAGATTCACTCCCTGGCACTTCTGTACATTTAATGAAAACCTCTGAGACAAATACTTGTATTTTGTTATCTGGGATGTCCAGATGCCTGTGTACCAACCACAGGAATCAGAAGAAAGAAAAGTGGGAGCTCAGGATGATGGAACAAATAGCAAGTAGGAACTGCATCATTGGAATTCCATGTTTAGGCTCTGGGCGTCAGTCCTCATTGTGTTTCAGAATTATTTACTAAACACCCACTGTGATGGCAGCATAGAATATTGCTGTTTATGATATGGAGCTGATTTACTAGTAAGCAAGTAAAAGCTGAAGATCCTCAAATCATATACTTATGGTAAAATGTATAAATAATAGGACAATAATACAAAGAAGACCTCAAGTAAAGAGTTACTTACTTTTGTCCATATGCCTTCTAGTTCTTGTCCATGTGTACATATTTCTTTGCAAGGATATAAATCACAGCACGTACACAAGTTTGTGTCCTGCATTTTTAGTAAAGCTATATTACACAAATTCATATTGCTCTGCAAGTGTCAGAATTATAATTTTGAACAGATTCATGGAATTCTACTGCATAGAGTATCATAATTGCTTAACCAAAAATGCCTGATGAACAAATGAACCATTACTCATGTTGGACATCTGAATTCTTCCTAATTGTGTTTCCTTGTAAATAGCACTCTGATGAATACCTACAACATATAGCTTTCTTCCATCTTTTCAAATTTGTTTCTTAGACTATATTTCCGAAAATAAGATTACTGGATCAAGGGGTATCAATATTTGTGACTTTTGCTATATATAATAAGCCAAATAATATTCCAAAAGGGTGTTTAAACAACTTACAATGCTCCCAGCAATGAGTCAGTGTTTATCAGTTTCAAGATAACCATATTAGCACAGGGTTTCCTTTTGGTTTTTCTTGATTTAATAGGTGAAAAATGTACTTTGTTGCCATTTGAATATGCTTGTTTTTGCATACCAGAGAGGCTGAAAAGTTCTTCCATGCATTTATTTACTTTGTGACTTAACACGAATGTCTTTTGCCTACCTACCAAATACAGAATTCATTTAGTCAATAGTTATGACACATCTACCTTATGTCAGGCCTGTGCCAGGCCTTACGATCTGTATGAACTATGTGCATAACAGGGAAATTATCTTGTCAAATTCACACAAACTTTTCCTGGTGTGTTTTCCTTTTCATTAGTTATTTTTCCACCTTTATTGAAGTATAAATTTAAAAATTGTACATATTTAAGGTACAATACGATGACTTGACACACCTATACATTGTGAAATAATTCCCACAATCAAGTTAATTATAACACATCCATCACCTCAGAGTTACCAGTGTTTGTGTGTGTGTGTGTGTGTGTGTGTGTGTGTGTGTGGTAAGAATACAGAAGATCTACACTCAGCACATTTTTATATATTTAAATCTGTTGTTCTCTTTCATTGTGACTTCTATAGTTTTATAGCTTACAATGTTATATATCCAGGGATTTGATAATTACCTATTTTCTCTGGTCTTATTTATCAGTTTTGTAAGAGTCACATAAATATAGTCTCCTATAATCCTATATAATAAAAGCCTAATATGCTAAGTGTCTGACTGTTTAACCATTCAACCAGTCGCTATGATGCGCACTGACCACCAGGGGGCAGACACTCCAACTAGTAGGTTAGCTTGCTGCTGGGGTCCAGCCGATCAGGACTGGGTGAGATGGGCCGGACACACCCTGGGCAAATCTGTGCACCGGGTTGGTTTCGGCCAGATCCCCACAGGCCAGGCCTCTACTTATAAAATAAAAAGCCCTAATCCCCACTTCATGATGCTTGAGTTTTAACATATCTAGCTTAGTTTTTTTTTTTTTACTAGAAGAACTTAATTTGAAACAAGTTTGAAAATAAAAGCTAGGTTTATTGTTTACATGGGCTATGCTGTATTAAAAGTAATTCATTTTTTTAACTTACCATACTGCAACTAAAAGTGAACACAGGTTTATCTACAAAGATTCAACCCCAAATAGTCGGCTAAGATCTGATTCTCTTTCCCAGGCCAAAGAAGAACATATTTAGAGTCATCACTGCATCACTGCCTTTTCTTGGAATCACTTTAGGGTAGAGCCCCCTGCTACTCAAAGAGAGGTGAGACCTCAGACTAGTAGAGGTATAACCTGGTGCTGGTTGGAATAGCAGAATCCCATGCCTCGCTCCAGACCTGCCACATCAGAATCTACACATTAAAGTCTGAGAAGCACTGGGTAAGACCACAGGAATCCGTCAAACTTTGCTGATGCGCCTTGCGATCAGGCATCACCAGAAGGTATCCCTCCCCTCAGATGTTTACCCTCAGTCCATTTAACGTACTCCCCTTAAAATGAAAATTATCCAACATCGCGCACCCAAAAAGTAACAAGCTGATATTTTGAGAGAAAGAACACATCTAAGTTTGCAGCCTCAATTTCATCTAGACCTGCGAGAGTTAAGGTTTTTCTTATAAATGAGTAAAACAGTCAGATAATGGCAACTGCCTTTGTCCTTAGTGTCAAAGAGATAACAGCGATGAAGACTGTGGGCAGATTCCAGAGTTCATGTTCCATCTAATGATACAGCAGCTATTTGGCTCCAGCCCAGTGTTACCAAAAAGGAATGAAGGCTCGATGTTGCCAGATCTTCTAATATTTCAGAAGAGAAGCTGAAAATCTGGATTTTTGAAAATGTGAAATCTCTGTTTTTAAATGCTGGCAATTCACATAAAATTTTAAAAGAACCTTTGTGTGTCAGATCCAGCAGTTTGAGACCTTGGCTTTAGACTGATGATTTCCAAATTCTTTAAGTTTGTGCAAGCCATCCGGACTGATTTTTCATGCTTATTGGTAGTACACCAAGGAAAGAAGTCACATCAACATAAATGATACAAATCAAATTACTATGACTATTATATTTTAAAATGTTATGTCTTGTGATTATTAAAAACTGCACAATCAGTCATGAAAGTGACCATGTATCAGTGATATAAATATTTCCTAGATGTGAAATACATGTTTAACTAACAATCTTGTCCCTAGCACAGAAGCCAATAAAGTATATAATTGCATGATACATGATCTATATATTGAAGCTTTCTACTCATGAAGTCTGCTCATGGATGTATTAAGATTTATATCGTGTTCAAGAATAATTCCATAACTAAAAGGCAGCCAAGTGGATTAATTTCAAAGTCTTGGATTATAAACTTTACCTGTGATAAATGCAATGCTAAACATAAAACAGGAAACATCATTTAAAAAACCAAAATACCCTCCTGTGGAAACTGCAAAGTACATTTTCCTAAACTGTCCAATTATTCCAAACAAACTTTTTAAAAAACAGAGTGTGAAATATACCCTTCACATTTGTTTTCATTTTGGGGGGGGGGGGCATTTGGGTCCCAGACACAGCCACATCCACAGCAATTACTGCATACTGATGATTTGCACATGCATCTATGGGGGTGGCATACATCATAGACTTAAAGAGCAGACTGGATACAGGAATTATGAATTGCACTCATGAACCGAAACTAGTCTACTTCATACTGGGCAATTTAATTTAAAAAGGGAAATCCGTTTTCAGTTACCTCATCTGCAAAAGGGAAAATAATCTAGGGATGTCCTACACGTGAAGAATATCAAATATCAGACCAAAATGTATTATTCTTTTTGCTTTGCTCACTCCTACACTCCTGACCTGGTACATAGTACGGCTGAATGAATGAATGGAAGGAAGAAAGATCACAACATACAACTGCATCGTGACTTGAACTGTTTTTACATCAATCCAATATATTTCTGTCATGGTGCAAAAAAATTTAACAGGTTATATTTATTAATTCAACTGAGAAACTCAATATACTAAAAGAAAACCCAAATTTTGGTCAAAACGCTTCGATTAAAAGGTTCCATTTTAAGAATACAGTCCTGTACACATAGTTTCTAATAGTTTTTTTCTTAAATTTTTAAAATTTTATTGATTTTTTTTTTAGATAGAGGAAGGGGGGGGGGAGACATCGACGTGAGAGGGAACCATCGATCTGTTACCTCCTGCACATGCTCCAACTGGGAACTGAACCTGCAACCTGGGTATGTTCCCTGACTGGAAATCAAATCCACCACCTTTTGGTGTATGGGACAATGCTCCAACCAACTGAGCCATGAGCCACACAGGCCAGAACTAAAAAAAATTTAAATGAAATTTACTGGGGTGATAATGGTTAATGAGATTACCTAGGTTTTCAAAGTGTAGAATTCCAATGTATGACCTGTGTATTGAGGCTGTCTACTGATGAAGTTTGTCAAACTGGCAGACTGCTGTGGAATGCCGAAGGGCAAGCGATGGACGGCTAAGTTTCACCTAACCAGCGCTTCCAACTAAATTGTTGGGAAGATGCTTTTCCCTTCTGTAAATCTCCTTGAATAATCTAGTCTCTGTTTCTGTGGGAAAATAAGAATAAGAACTGTGAAAGGGCTCAGAGCTAAAATTTCCGCTCTTGGGCATAGCGCAGAGCTTTCCACCTGCCCTGGGAATGGTTCCTCGGAGTAGGGTGATGGACTCACAGCCTCCTACTTGAGTCTCAGCAGTTTTGCTTTGGCGTACTCTATTGGGGTTAATCTTACGATTTTATTAGAAAACAGATTTCTATCATTAAAAAAAAAAGTTTGAAAACAGTATTTTTAGGTCAAGGCCAAGGATGATAGGGCTCAGACTTGAAGATGGAAGCGTCCATCTCTAGCAGCTAAGAGAAACTCAGTCCTACTTTTTTTTTTTTTTACTCTTAAAGGTTTTATATATTTAGGTATTTGACCATTTTTTAATCTGTGAATTATTCTGCAGCAACAGATGCAACAAATGTAACTATTGCCACCTAGTGAGCATCCACCCTAATTGAAATACAGGGAGCTATACTAGATGTGGAACTGTGCACGGAGGCAGGGCAGGGTGGAGGGGAAGACAAAACCTGTTGATGGATGACACTGGAAATCCTGGCTGGTCTGATGCTGGCAAGTGTTATATCCTCTCTCATATGTGCAGGGAGATGGGCAGAAAGGCAGAAAACCGGGGCCCTTTTTGTTGTTCCTTGATGAAGCATCTTTGAGATTCCTTCCTTTTACTATTTTCAAGAGTGAGTATCCAGTCTCTCAGAGAGCAATGGGTAACCCTGGAGCATCACAAAGACAAGCCACCATGGCTCAATGAAGAGGACAGAGAATGCCTATCGAATGTATTAAAAGAAAAGGCTGGTCAATCTGGCTGCTCTCACCAGTGTAGCAGTGCTCAGAACTTTAGTACTAATCAGAAAAAAAAAATCTTCTGGCCCATGTTGATATAAGCCAATGGAAGCATCATTTGGCATTTGTACAGAGGCATCCTGCACCTGGGCTCCTGTCATTGACAGTTGACTGGGTCAGTCCAACTCCTCGCAGTTGTCAGTAGGAATCTTTTCCCTCCATTCCAGCATTTGCTCCACGCAGCTTTCCTGCTCCCTACTGTTCATGCTGTGACATGGGCAGATCTTTATTTTCAAACAGACCTAACGGTTCTGTTTTACTTGGCACATTCACTTTTCATGCCCACAAATTAAAAGCAAATGAGGTGTTTTTTTTTCCTTGAAAAGACATTCCCCAGAGAGCTGATATTTAGTAAGCAGTGATAATGGTTGGCTGGGTCAATTAAAATGAACCCTTTTAAATCTACTGTACAAATAAAGCTCTTCATACAATGTCAACCATAACACTACAAATTGGAAGGCTGGAAATCAGTGCAAAAACAATTAGTAGTACTTACCTCACACTGGATGTGTGGACAATGGGATGTATTTGGCAAGGACTGGATATAGCTGTCAAGTTCCAATGTGCCTAAGTTAGGAAAAAATGAAAATCAAGACACAAAATTACCTTTTCAGAAGAAAAGTATGAAATTCTAAAAAAAAAAAAAAGTTCAACTTCCTTTGAAATGGCTCATGGTAACGCATTCTACTTAATATTTATTACCCTTAAAGTTAAAGGAAAACTGCCAAGATGTTCTGCATATTTCCCCAAATGTCTGTTTATCATAGAACATTCGCACCGCAGTGGATCTGGCCACCTCATTATCAAGCTGTATTAGCTAGCACAAACACTCAGCATTGTTAGTGGAGTGAGCTCATGGCCTATTTCAGTTTTAAATTAACATTTGGCAATCACCCGGGTAATCAAAACAAATGACTCAGTCATTTAGAATAGATTTATTAGTTGAGCCTCCCCCCACCCTTTTTAACATCTTTAGAATATTTTGCCACAGGAGGGCTCAGATCCAGACAGAATGTAGAGCACAAGTCACCAGAGGAATATTTAGAGGTGTTGCCATGGAGATGAGGTGCCCTGTGACCACTGAAGTTATCTCCAATCAACAGCAGGATTAGGATGCAGGCTGGTGGGCAGGCTCATCCCAGTGCGGATGGTTCCACATAGCATCGCTAGGAAACAGGTGTGCCCTGTTCTTTTCCCATCACAACACAAAGACCATACACCCTGATCTGCTGCCCTCTCCACAGGCAGTCATCCCCCTTATTACCCGCCCCTCATTATTCAAAAAGAACTGGCTAGGGCTAAGGGGAGAGAAAGTGTGATCACTGTATTATCCCTAATATGTGAAACCTTGAAATTCATACCAAGAACACTTTCATATCAACCGTGAAATTTACACAGAGCAAAAAAATCTGAGGAAAATACAGCTTCCTGAGAGAAAGGTCCTGCCTGTCCTATTCACTGCTCTAATCCCATGCCCAGAACAGTGCTAGGCCTACAGAAGTATCTACCAAATGAAATAGGGCAAACATAAATCATGGCTTATAACCAAGCTCCTAACAGCCCCCCCCCACCCCCAACCATTTCCAGGGTGACCATCAAACAAGCAATGGTTAGAGATTTTTACTTTTATTTATTCATTTTTTAATCCTCACCTAAGGATATGTTCATTGGTTTTTAGGAGGGAAACATTAATGTGAGAGAGAAACATTGATTGGTTGCCTCCTATATGTGCCCCAACCAGGGATTGAACCCACAACCTAGGTATGTGCCCCGACTGGGAATCAAATCCACAACCTTTTGGTGTATGGGACATCACTCCAACTAACTGAGCCACCTGGCCAGGGCTGGAGATTTTTAAAAATGTTAACGAGCTGGAAAATAAATGGCTGGTCCAATTAGCTCAATAGTGTAATGGGTTCATCTGTTTAGAGATCTTAATGGCAACTGTCATAGTTGAAGATAGCTCTTCTGAACTCAAAATGGACAAGTCTGCTTAATACAGAGTCAGGGCTCTTGTATACCAGGTCAAAAAGCCCAGAGGAAAGCAAATTTGTGCCAGCAGTGAAGAGCTAACTTTCACAAGCAAATATTTGTAAGAACACAATCTAGTCTTCTTCCAGCCTATGCTTAAGTAGAGAGAATATTTCCAGTCTAGCATATGAATATGTATTGCTTGTTTCATGTTATGTCTCCTTTGTCCTATAGGACTTCGAGTTTCTTGGTTGCGGGGACAGAATTCCTTATTTCTTTTCTATCTCCCATTACTTAAGCATGGTTTCTACATACAAAGCGCTTTGCTCAGGCTCACCTCCCACCACCCACATCCCACTCAGAAATCAAGGTGCTACACCCTTTCTTCAGCTGCAGCAAGAATGCACCTTAGCTGTTCACAGCAAGGGTGCCAAAGTCAATGCCTAGGTTCAAATACCCCATCTCAGATTAGCTGTATAACCTCACTCAGCTGCACAATGGTAGCCTATGTCACAAAGGTTCAGTAAAGTGGCAAGAGGGCATTGCATGTAAAGCACTTAAACATTTTTTGTGGGAAATGAGTAAATTCGTCATATCGCTTTTTATACCAAAGCGCGGGAGACGAGTTTTTCCAAAACCGATGAGTAGAGACAGATTCCGTCAAATATGGAGGGCCTGGCATTTCAACAGCAACAAAAATGTGCAAGACAACTCAGATAGACTTTGCAAAGTCAGACCATTATTGGATTTCTTTCTTCCCGTTACGACGCGATTTGGCAGGAAAATGCCCGCTTACAAAGTGTTTCACGCATAAAGGGTACTCAATGAATATTGGATATATAAGTATCATTATAATTATAGCAGGTGTAGAGTAAAAATTTTATCAAACTTGGTTAATGATTTCATATGCTACCACAAGTGCTTGGCATCAAATATATCCCTCTTTAGATTCTACCCAACTTGAACTTCTAACCTGAATCCACCACACACTAGATTTAGTATACCATTTCATTTTATGCACTCTTTGGAATAGATTTTTTTCCCCCTGGAGGTGGATTTGATACATGCTGAGTTCAACTGGAAGGAATGCAGTTCTCTACTTAAAGAACCAGAATAGCTTCTTCCCTCAGACCCTAACCCTACCAGTACTTTCCCTGCCTTATCTCTGTCTGCTCCCCACCTCTACAAGTTCAGGTTTTGAGGGGCTCCTGGCAGGTGGACTTGTCCTCTGGTAACCACAAGCCTGGCTCTCCCTTTCATAGGAAGTCCTTTTATGTCACGCTCCATGACACCCCTTAGAGGGCAGAAGAGAGAAAGTCCAAAGGCTGAGTAGGCAGAGCTCTCACGTTGGGATTCAACTTGGGGCCCTGTCAGGGTAGGTTCCATAGCTCATAGTTTCTTCATCAAGAACTAGACCACAAAAATGATAAAAATAGCAAGATTTTAACAGCATTTCCAGGTCTGTTTCACTTCATTGCCTGTGCTAGTGTGTCCCACTTAACATTTCGTTGGGTTGGGAGAATGAAGACACTCACAGCAGGTAGTATTGTATATACTTTTGAAACTGCAGTGTGTAACTGTATGCCTCTGACCAGACATAACACAAACTGTGTTGACAATATTGCGCAAGTCAACGAAAAACAGAACAGCAGCCAAGTACACTGGGTAAAATGTGATGACAGCAAAAAATCCAAATAAAACCCAAACACTTTAGGGTCAGTCATGCTTTTAAATAAATCATGTTAATCTTATCCCACCCTGACAGAATTAATAAGTGAAATTAGATATTTATATCATTCCAGAAGAATCCAGTAGCTATGTTCTTGTCACATTTCACATACACAATCATTTTCCTTCAGGTTTAACAACAGTATTGTGGTCACGGCCACTGGCGACCCTATCACTACTGTCAGCCAAGTCTAAATGGTCCCCCATATCACCAATCAATTGGGTGAATTATGTGAAAAAAAATGCAATCCAGAGTCCATGTCTGTTTGAATGAGCCTAAAAGACCAGCTGAATCAAAGTGGATGAGCCCCACAAATGCACTGTCTCCTTTAAATTCTTTGAAAGTGACTGCCATGGCAACCAACCATTCCTTAATATTGTCCTTCACAATATTCTCTCCCACTTAAGAAACCAGAGTGGTGAGCACCAAATATATTCTTAATTAGGTATATTTGTGATGATACCAGGTGGCTTAGACTTCTCACTGATCCATATACGGTTATTCAAATGCTTACACTGTGAGAGTCAGAAACACTGGCATATGTACCTTTCAAAACACATTTTAAATGTTACCATAAAATCCAATAATAAATACAAATGAGATACCCACTGTCTCATTTCTTTTAGCAGAACTAATAAACTGGCTCTCATTCAGCAAAATAATTTATTGGCATAAGTAAATGGTCTGCTCAGAGGAAAGAAGTTTCATTTCTAATAATTTCAACATAATCAAGATCTGCAAAATAATCAAATATTTAATATTTCAATTAATAAACAAAACTCAAAAAGCTATTATGATACAAAATATAATAAAATCTAATTTTGTTTAAAAATAAAATTTCCATTTGACCCAGTGATCCCATTTCTAGGAATATATCCTAAGAAGCCTGAAACACCAATCAGAAAGAATATATGCACCCCATAGCAGCATTATTTACAATAACTAAGATCTGGAAACAGCCCAAGTGCCCACCAGTAGATGAATGGATAAAAAAGTTATGGTACATTTATACAATGGAATACTATGCAGCTATCAAGAGGACTTCCTTACCCTTTGAGACAGCATGGAGGGACCTGGTGAGTATTATGCTAAGCAAAATAAGCCAGTCAGAGAAAGACAAGTATCACATGATCTCACTCATATGTGGAATCTAATGAACAAAATAAACTGACACACAAAATGAACACAGACAATAGTAGGGGGTAAAAGCCTGAAGAGGGGACAGGAGTGGGGAGTACGGGTTCAATGGAGGGATAAAAGGAGACACCTGTAATACTTTCAACAATAAAGATAAAATCTAATTCTGTGTCCTTATATTAAGATTTAGTATAGAGTGTATCTAGTAATGTGTATGATATACTCTATACTACTATTATGTCTAGAAGTAGATCTACTCCACACAAGTTTCTAAATTTATTTCATGTGATATAATCATAAAATTCTGCCCAATTTGTAAGAGAAAGGTTTATACTTGTTCAGTTTGGGAAAAGATAAGTTATATTTTTAACAGATATATGTACTAGATATACTACATGTTTAAAATTGTGACCAGTCTAGATTTCCCCTATATTTTTACAGTTTCTTCAGGAAACTAAAAAGTGCACAGCTTTACCAAATTAAAGTGGAGAGCCATTTTTAAACCTTGCATTAGAATATAGACAATCCTTTAAACTATGGAATTTGCCTTTATATGCTTCCAAACTAGTAAATAAAAGCTGTTTTTCCTCCTGGATATGGCACAACCTAAAAACTCACTAAAGGTGTAAACACAAGCAGTGCCCCAACCATGCCCCAAGTATACACACAGGAGCTCTTTCCTTTTCTTTTTTAAAATATGTTTTTCTTGATTTCAGAGAGAAAGGAGAGGGAGAGAGAGACAGAAACAGCAATGATGAAAAAGAATCATTGATCGGCTGCCTCCTGCACACCCTCTCACTGGGTATCAAGCCTGCAACCCGGGCATGTGCCCTAGACCAGAATCGAACCTGGGCCTCTTCAGTCGATGCTCACTCTACTGAGTCAAACCAGCTAGGGCTAAGGAGCTCTTTTGATGGGCCATATCTGGATGCAAATTTAAAGAAATTTTTGGTCAAAGGGGGGGGGATAAGCAATAAAATACCTCTGTTTATTTTTTGACTGGAGTAATAAAACATTGAGAGAACTTTTGCACCAATAGGAACTACATCTTATTAAAAACTTCTGCACAGCAAAGGAAACCATCAATAAAAAGAAAAGGCAGTCCGGCCGGTGTGGCTCAATGGTTGAGCATGGACCTATGAACCAGGTAGTCACAGTTCCATTCCCAGTCAGGGCACATGCCTGGGTTGCAGGCTCCATCCCCAGTAGAGGGCGTGCAGGAGACAGATGATCAATGATTCTCTCTCATCATTGTTTCTATCTCTCTCTTCCTCTCCCCCTTCCTCTCTGAAATAAATAAAAATATATTTAAAAAGAAAAGACAAGCTACAGAATGGAAGAAAATATTTGCAAGTCAAGTATCTAATAAAGGGCTAAAATCCAAAATAAAGTGTTGGGCAAAAGTAGGTTTACAATTATTCACATGGAAAATAATACAATAATTAATAAATAATAATACAAGAATAAACTGTATTTCGGGTACTCAAAAATCTAAGCTTACTTTTGCACCACCCTGTATATAAACAACTCATACAAAAACAAAGAAAACCAATCTGATTATAAAATGGGCAGAAGGTCTGAAGAGATAATTAAAAAAAAACATATAGGTGACCAATAGACATATGAAAAGATGCTCAATGTCATTAGTCAATGCAAATTAAAACCACAATGTGATAGGATAGCACCTCACATCTATCAGAATAGCTATTAATAATAAATCAACAAACAAGCGTTGGGAAGGATGTGAAGAAAAGGGAACCCTCGTGAACTGGTGGTGGGAATGCAGATTGGTATAGCCACTATGGAAAACATTATGGAGGTTCCTCAAAAAATTAAAACTAGAACTATCATATAATCTAGCTATTCTACTTCTGGGTTTTTATCCAAAGAAAATGAAAACACTAACTTGAGAAGATATATATACCCCAAGTTCATTGAAGCATTATTTACAATAGCCAAGACACAGAAACAACTTAAGTGTCCATTGGTGGACAAGTGGATTACAAAATTGTGACACACACACACACAATGAAGTATTATACAGCTATAAAAAGGAATAAAAATCTTGCCATTTCCGATAACATAGATGGACTTCAAGGGCATTATGCTAAGCAAAATTATTCAGATAAAGATAAATACTTCTCTTACATGTGGAATCCTATATAATAAAAGCCTAATATGCTAAGTGTCCACTTGTCTGGTCATCCATTCAATCAATCAAAGCATAATATGCTAATGATATGCTAAGGCCATGCAACCGCTCACTATGACATGCACTAACCACCAGGGGGCAGACGCTCCAACCAGTAGGTTAGCTTGCTGCTGGGGTCAGGCCAATCAGGACTGGGCGAGACAGGCCAGACATGCCCAGGAGCCCTCCTGAAGTCCCGCCCCAGCTGGCCAACCTCTCACATCCCACCCCAACCCTAATCATGCACCAGTGGGGTCCCTTGATCTGACCTTAGCCCTCTCTCAATCCAGGACCCCTTGGGGGATGTCTGAGAGCCAGTTTCAGCCCGATCTCCAGGCTAGGCTGAGGGACCCCACTCCTGCACGAGTTCGTGCACTGGGCTTCTAGTACAAAACAAAACAAAACAAAATCCAAGTGCATATATACAAAGAAAGGGCTGGTGGTTGCTAGAGGCATGAGGGTGGAAAAAATAGATGAAGCGAGGTCAAAACCTTTTTAAAATGACTATTTTTCTGTGTACATTGTTGCATAATTGCTGGCTGATGAGCTTTATGAGACTAAAAACTGAGAAGTAAAAAAAAAATAAACATTAAGAATACTTTAAAAAGCTGTCAATAACAGATGAGGAAACTAACATCACCAGGCATCAGGAACAAATGGGAATAATGGAAAGGAAGGAAGGAAGGAAGG